>CM061553.1:240686869-240991869 GCA_030864225.1 Capsicum baccatum var. pendulum
GAAAAGATAATTTGTTTGACCAATTGCAAGGTGCAAATTATTTCTCAAAGATAGACCTTCGTTTCGGCTATCATCAACTCAAAGTTAGGGAGTGTGACATCCCGCAAAACCATTTTCCAAACTCGTTATAGCCATTTTAAGTTTCTCGTTATGTCTTTTGGGTTAACTAATGTCCTAGCAGCTTTAATGGACCTCATGAATCGAGTGTTCAGACCATATCTGGTATGTTTTTCATAGTGTTCATCGATGATATACTGGTGTACTCCCATAGTGAGGATGAATATTCTGATCATCTCCGAACTGTCTTGCAAACCCTTAGAGATCACAAATTGATTGCCAAGTTCAGTAAGTATGAGTTTTGGCTAAGGTGAATTGCTTTTCTGGGTCATATCATTTCTTCCGAGGGTATTATAATTGATCCCCAAAAGACCGAGGCTATTAGATATTGGCCTAGACCTATTTCTCTGACTGATATCCGAAGTTTCTTGGGTTTAGATGGCTATTACCACCGTTTTGTTGAGGGTTTCTCCTCTATAGCGTCTCCTATGACTTGGTTGACCCAAAATAAAGTGAAGTTCTTGTGGTCCGAATCTTGTGAGAAGAGTTTTCAAGAGTTGAAGACTCGACTCACTTCAGCCCCTGTTTTGACTTTGTCTGATGGTGTTGATGGTTTTGTGGTGTACTGTGATGTATTGAGAGTTGGGTTGGGTTGCATATTAATGCAGAAGGGTAAGGTGATAGCTTATGCTTCTAGACAGTTGAAACCCCATGAGAAAAATTACCCTACCCATGACATTGAGCTGGCTGCTGTTGTGTTTGCTTTGAAAATCTAGAGACACTATTTGTATGGTGTCCATGTTGATGTTTTCACTGATCATAAGAGTCTACAGTATGTGTTTACCCAGAGAGAATTGAATCTTAGGCAGAGACTATGGTTAGAATTGTTAAAGGACTATGATATGAGTATGATGTACCATCCGGGCAAGGCCAATATTGTGGCGGATGCCCTAAGTAGAGTGTCCATGGGCAGTGTTTCACATATGGTAGGAGGTAAGAAAGAGTTGACTCGTTATGTACGTCGTTTGGCTAAATTGGGGGTTAGGTTGTTTGACTCTACTGAACGTAGTTTAGGGGTTCAGAGTAGTTTTGAATCCTCCTTGGTTTCGGAAGTGAAGGAAAGGCAATACTTAGATGCTAGTTTGGTCAGACTGAAGGAGTCAATCAAGGACCAAAAAGTAGAGGTTTTCTCCCAAGGGGGAGATAGTTTGTTGAGATTCCAGGGTAGATTGTGCGTCCCGAATGTTGATGATCTGAGATAGAGGATTATGGCTGAAGCGCATGGGGTGCGATATTCTATTCATCTTGCGGAAAATCTATTGGTGGAGTGGCATGAAGAAAGATATAGTAGCGTTTGTCGCTAAGTGTGCAACATGCCAATAGGTTAAGGTTGAACACCAAAGACCTGGTGGTATGATGCAAGAGTTTAGTATTCCCACCTGGAAGTGGGAAGAGATAAATATGGACTTCGTGATTGGTTTACCTCCTTCCCGATGCCACCATGATTCCATTTGGGTTGTGTTTAATAGATTGACTAAGTATGCTCATTTCTTGCCTGTTCATACTTTATATACTACTGAGGATTACGCTAGATTGAATATCCGAGAGCTAGTCAAAAAGCATGGAGTTCCCTTGTCTATCATTTCGGATAAGGTTACTCAGTTCACTTCGCAATTTTGGAAAGCTTTTCAGAAGGGTCTTGGTACCCAAGTGCTTTTGAGTTTTGTTTTTTATCTGCAGACCGATGGTCAAGCTGAGCGAACCATCCAGAACTTAGAGGATATTTTGAGATCTTCTGTACTTGACTTTAAGGGAAGTTGGGATGATCACTTACCGTTGATAGAGTTTACCTACAATAACAGTTTCCACTCTAGTATTGGCATGGCTCCGTTTGAAGCCTTATCTAGGAGGAAGTGTAGATCACCCATAGGTTGGTTCGAGGTGGGTGAAGCGGCTGTGAGTGGTCCTGATTCAGTATTTGAGTCTATGGAAAAATTTTAGTTGATTAGGGAAGGTTGAAAATTGCCCAGAGTCGTCAGAAGTCATATGCGGATGTTAGAAGGACAGACCTTGATTTTGAAGTTGGTGACCAAGTGTATCTGAAAATTTCACCCATGATGGGGGTGAAGAGATTTGGGAAGAAGGGGAAGCTTAGTCCCCGTTATGTTGGTCCTTACAAAATTCTTAGTCGTGTTGGTAAGGTAGCTTATGAGGTCGAGTTTCCTTCCGAGTTGTCCTCTGTTCATCCAATATTCCATGTCTCCATGCTAAGAAAGTATATTAGCGATGTTGTGGTAGTGGATTCCTTTGTGAGTGGTGACATTCAAGAAAATCTTTCTTTTGATCAGATTCCTATTGAGATTCTTGACTTCAGTGTCCGAAGAGTAAGGAACAAAGAAGTTCCCTTGGTCAAGGTGTTGTGGCGAAACCAATCCGTTGAGGGTGCAACTTGGGAAGCTGAGACGGATATGCGATCCAAGTACCCGCACCTATTTTTTGCGAACTCCAATCAAGACGAAGGTACCGTTCTTTCCTAAATCATGCACTTTTGAAAAAAGTTGCAGCAGTTCAGCTGTCATTTAATATGTGTTCAGTTGTAGTTTCTTAAATTTATGCATTCTACGTTGCATTCGGAGTGAGAAACCATGTGGTGATGAGTCTAATGAATGGTTTCAGCTATATTCTCTATTTCCTATCTAATCTTGGCATGTCTAGCGTCATTCGAGGACGAATGTTTCCAAGGGGCGGATGATGTAATACCCTGCAAAATTTTTTGTTGAAATTTTGTGCGTAAACGTGTTGGGTTCTATCTTCTAGAATGAATTATAAGTTTATCGTGGGGAATATCTTAGATTATGATCCACCATTGCTTAGATTATCGAATAATCTTTCCAATGATATGTGGATCATCCAAAAAGGACACCCGAGCGACGAGTTATGAACATTTCGATCGAACCATGAATAGTAGTGAACAGTAAAACGTGCAGGAAAAAAGGTACTGAGGCCTGGTGTATTTTTGCTCCAACTTTTAATGATCATAAATCCTTGTAAATAATGATCTGGGTGATCTACTATATATCAACGAAAAGCTCTGTGAGTCCTCTTTCTAATGAAATTGGTTTCATCCAATTTTTCTGTCGGAGCAAAATGTTATGGTCGATCTACTTCAGCCTATCAAAAGTGAATTTTTTGGTCAATTTCAAACGATCATAACTCCTTGTACACAATGAGCTGGGTGAGATACTATATATCAACGGAAATATATGAGAGTCCTCTTTCTAATGATATTGGTTTTATCCAATTTGGATATTGTAGTAAAACATTAAAGTTGATCTACTTCAGACTATCAAAACAGTCCACCAAAGGACAGATTCGAGAATTATTTGATTTTTATGGGCGTTTTGGTCATTTTCCATCACCCAAAATCCGTCCAAACCCTATATTAAAGCCTATTAGAAGGATTATATGTTATATTTCATCAAAATCCCTCAAAAAGAAAACCCTAAGCTCCTACATCCAACTTCAAGAAACTCCAAAGTTCACCATTAATTCTGCAAATTTAGTCAAGATTCCAAGTTCCTAGTTCAAGAACTCCAAGAACCATCATTCAAAGGCACGATTAACATCTCAAAAACGAGTATCGATCTAAAGTTCATCATTCAAGGTATGTGGAGTTTTTCAACAAGAACTCTCTTTCGTTCTTATGCCCAAAAGTAATTTTCTTTACAAAGGCATGACTTTTATTTGATTTTTTATGAATTTGAAGCATGAACCCATATTTTATGATGATTATTATGAAATCTTGATGTTTATGATTTTGAAAGATGAATTTACATGTGTGGTGATATAAAGCATGAATCTTGAACGAAATTTATCATGATTTTGATATTTGGGGCGCGAATCCCCATTGGAAATTGTGATTTTTTGAGAGAGTGTGTGTTATAAGCACGTTGATGTTGAATATTTGAGATATTTTGAATGATTTGACCTTTTGGTCTTAATGTAGTTGTTTTGAACTCGAGTGTGAAAGAAATCCACAACGTGGTTGATTTTGATAGTTGGGGAGCATGATGTCTCTCGATGTATATTTATATATTACTGAAATTGTTTTGTTGTGGATTGTCTTTGAAATGATCTGAGCTAAGTCCAAAAGAAATCTTTAGCACCAAGTGGGAGGTATAAAGCAACCTTACTTCCCTAGAACTACGTCTCCGTAGGAGTGAGCCTGAAGCTGATATATATAGTGATCACTAGTTTGTGTGGATTTGATATCGATAGTCCTACTCCGATGGCAAGGATAGGATGGCTCTCCCCAATGTGGGTTGTACATTGGACTCCATGTAGCTCACATGGTTTATGTCAGTTATAGGATCTCCTAGTCTCTATGTGTGTTTCCTTGTGTCTATGGTGAACGGTGAAGTGATTTGAAAGTGGAATTGTGAAAGTTATTCTTTCGTAAGATTTAAATGATATTTACATTATGAGAATTGATATTCTTGATGAACTGAAAGTGATTGACAAATTATATGATGACTCGCATGTGTTATTATACTTATTTCATCCTCTCATGATTATGATGATTTTCTTCGGGCTATGTGAGTCTTTCATACATCCTGCATATTTCTTATAAATATTTATGATGATGTTTATACAACTACATATACCCCCATATACTCGGTTCCTTTCCAAGGTACTAACCCACATCTTCGGATGTGGGCTACATTTTCTCGGAATGTAGGTTCATGTGCTCAGTTCTAGGTTCGACAGTGATTCTTCGGGCACACTGTTCTATATCCTCTGTTGTGGTGAGTCCTCATGTTCCGAGGACGTGATGTCAGATCTTGGTTTCACAGAATTGTTTACATTTGATAACTAAGTATGAGTCAGTTGGGTCATGTCTCAATGGCTCGCTGGTTTTATTGATTTTCTTAGAGGCTTGTCAGACTAGTATAGATGTTGGGAGTTGACTAATAAGTCGTATTTTGTTATCTTTCTGAAATTTATTTATTCTTGGATGATGATTACTCTGTTGATATTTGAGGGTTATTTATGGAAACCCTGTTGATTTGTGTTGAATTGAATGAAAATTTCTCAAACGGTCAGCTTAGGGCTACTCGTAGCCTCAAGCACCGTGTGACGCTTCGGGACCCGTTTTCGGGGCGTTACACAAAAATACAACACTGAAATGCTCCCTAGCCTTTCTGGCATGCCCGAGTTGATTTTCAGCCCATAACACCCCCGAACCCCGAGACCACCCCTAGAACCATAGGTTATAGCACACTGATTTAGCCCAAAAATGCCCCGTTAATGCCGTTTCGACTGTTTGACCAATCAAATGGCACCTCCCACACAAACAGGCAGCACTGGGATACTCCCCAGCCTTTCTAAAATGCTCGAGTCAATTTTTAGCCCACGGAACTCCCGAACGCTGGTCCAACCCCCAGAACTGTGGGCTATAACACATCGATTTGGCCTCAAAATGTCCCGTTCGCGCTATTTCACTCGTTTGACCAACCAAATGGACCCGCCCACACAAACGAGCAATACTCAATTTCTCACTAGCCTCTTTGGCATGCTCGGGTTGATTTTTGTCACATGGCACCCGCAGAGCTCGAGCCCACCTCCAGAACCGTGGCTATAACACATCGATTTGATCCCAAAATGCCCTGCTCACGCCGTTTCGCCTGTTTGACCAACCAAATTGACCCTCCCACACAAATGGGAAACACTGGATGCTTTCCAACCTCCCTGGCATGCCCAGGTCAATTTTTGACCCACAAAACCCTCGGACTCCGGGCCCACCCCCAAAACTAGGGACTATAGCACACTGATTTGGCCCCAAAATTCCTCGTTCACGCTGTTTCGCCTGTTTGACCAACCAATGGCCCCGCCCACACAAACGGGCAACACTGAGATGCTCTTCAACCTCCTTGTCATGGCCAGTTCGATTTTTGGCCCACGGCACTCCCTAACCCCCGGCCTATTCCTAGAGCCGTGGGCTATAACACACCGATTAGGCCCCAAAATGCCCCATTCGTGTGGTTTCTCCCGTTTAATCTACCAAATGGCCCCGACCAACCAAATGGCCCCTCCTACACAAACGGGCAATACTGGGACGCTCCCTAGCCTCCCTGGCATGTCCGGGTCAATTTTTGGCCCACCGCACCCCCGAAACCCGGGCCCCACCCCCAAAAACATAAGTTATGGCACACCGATTTTGCACCAAAATACCCTGTTCGCACCGTTTCGCCCATTTGACCAACCAAATGGCCCCGCCCACACAAACGGGCAATACTGGGATGCTCCTCAGCCTCCCTGGAATGCCCAAATGGCACACCATGCTATTTTGATATTTGAATCATTTGTTTTTCATCACCTTTTTATACAAAGAAGAATTAAAATTGCATATCGAATTGGGAAAAAGTGTCGATTGAGTGGGATAGAAGCAGTTTTTTAGAAAATTTACTCGACCAATCCACCTTATGGCTTCTTGTCCGCATAGGTCTCAAAAAAAAACTCAAATTTAAAAAAAAAAAATTGCCTTGAACGGATATTCGAGCGCAAAGTTATGAAGGTTGAAAGTTTCACCATTTTACAATTATTTTTTTCCTATCTCCTTCACTCTCTATTTTTGATTGATCTTTTTGTCTTACACTGTCAATATTTAAAATTATATTTTAAAAAATAAGGTAGATAGAATAAGTTAAAATGAAAATTTAAATAAGTATTAAGAATAGGTGATTAAGTATTAACTGTTACTTTTAGGGGATTTGTACAAAGTAATTAGGTGATTATCCAATTGTACAAAAGTCATATTTAGTAGATGCACATTTTTTTAAAGTGAGGTGTTTAAAAAATTGTTGTCTTTTGGCAAACTAAATTTATGTTTGGCCAAAAATGTATTTATTGCCTTGTTGCTCTTTAATTACATGAATTACTTTCTCCGTTCGCTTTTATTTGTCTACATCAATCCAAAACGAACCTACACTAAATAAAAATGCTAACTACAAAAATAAAAAATTACTTACAAAAATCGTCACTTATTTTCCATTAAATAGCATATAGCTAGCATAATTTCCATTAATTAATTCATCGTTAAATAAGATTAACAATGGGATTTTATAGTTTTGATAAAAATTATCCTTGCTAATTCGTGTTAAATTTGTATGATTTTGAGGTTAGTTATATAACTTTATGCAAAATCTTTTTATTGATTAAAATTCTGCTATGGGTTTATGAATTAAAGATACAAAAGTATATAGACTGTTTTTACATTGTACAGAAAGTATTTTATGAAAATTTTGCAAGAGAAAAAAAAGTGTAATTTGAATTAGTTGACTACTAAATGAAATTCTTGGATTTTTAAAGAAAATTTTAAATGTAATCTTATCTCTCTTTTCTATCATTATATTTCAATCAACTTAATTTTTTGATTATTTGGGTTTTCTTTTCTATTTATGTTTTGTGGATTATTAATTTTTGTACAAATTATCACTCTCATTTTTTGCTTTCTTCATTGTTATCTTAATTTATTTTATTTCTTTTTGAAGAGAGACTTGTTCTAGAAATTATGGAATCATTGAATGCACAAATGATGTGAGTTTCTCAATGAAAACATTTATCCTAGCTAATTTTTTCGATGTTGTTTTCTATTTTTTATGTTTGTAGCTTTAGTTTTTTTTTTTTTTTACTCTAGTTTACAAATCTTTTATTATATGTATTTTTTATCCTTTAATGTTCTCATTATTTTATATTTGAATATTTTGTCTTAATCAAAGAAATTTATGTAAAACACGCTTTATCTTGAAACATATATTTTTAAAGACATTTTTTTATGGTGTTTGATAACTTTCTTAAGTTGTAAAAGTAGGGATAAAATATATGTTTTGATTGAAACGAGTAATATATATGATGAAATGAAAATATATTGAATAAAAGAAAATGATTTTTCACTATTTTTTTTAAGGAAATGGTTGAGCTACATTTAAATGGATTAAATTAGAAATGGTAAATAAATGGATTGGATTAAAATTTGTCAATGTTTTTGAGTGAGTTGATTTTTTAATTGCTTATATATTTTTACAGGCTCTCAATTATAACAAATAAAAGATTTGGAAAAAAAAAATCATTTTATGTCTTCCTTATAATAAAGGAATACTCTCTTATCTGATGTGTGTCGTATAAATTAAGCCGTCAAAACTCAATATTGTTCTTCATATATTTCTTCTTTAGTGTATTTTGTTCATATGAAATCCAACTTTAAATACTTTTTATTTCATTTATCATGATTATTAAATACTTAATACTAATAAAGTGGAAAAAGTTATTTATCGAGGAACTTTGCATATTCCTTTCTTTGTTTCAATTTTTTTTAATCCAGTTTCTTACAAGATATTTTTTATAAATTATTTTTAAATTTTAACTTTTTACCTAACATGTTCAAACAAAAAATTAAAGATTAGTTTGGTACATCCTATACATATATTTATTTTATTTAAAATTATAAAATTTAAATTTCTTCTTTACTTTTTAAAGCCTCATGTCAAGTCAAAATCTGACAAATAAAGCAAAATGAAGGGACTAAATTTTACTCATAAATTAAAAGAATAAATACGAGTAACTCTTTTTTCCCAAATAATTTGACACATTTTTGTTTAGTGGAGTGAATTAGAAAAAATAGTGCATGTATTAGCTTTGTGTATTACTAATACCTTGTTTGGACCATTTTTTTTTTCATCCTATATATAACTAATGTAAATATTACTTATACATTCTATTAGATATTAAGGTGTGCATTACTAATACATCTAAATCCATGATATTAGTAACACAACGAATTGTAATGCATACGACACCCGACGCATTATTCCAAGGACGTCCTAAAGTTCCCCGCCGAGCTGTAGTACTGCATTAGAATGACTAAAGACATAATTGTCCGTCAAATTATTTTTCACATTCTTTCCACTATATTTATGAGAATTCATGTTTACAATAACTAAAGACACACTATAAACAAATATTTTCTTTTAGAAACTATGCAATTCATGTTATTGTAAATAAACTAAATCAAACGACTCATTAAAATATACAAGCATAACTAACACAAAAATTATTAATACACTACATTTTATATTGTTGTTATACACCTTACGAAACGACCTTATTCACACAAGAGCTTATTTAATTTTACAAGTAATACAACAAAATTTGTTAATTCCAAGGCCATGAATAGACACAAAAATTTAGCTAAGGATACAATTGACCAATTCAAAATAGTAGAGGGGGGAATTCAAACTATTCACCTTTTAAGATGTGTTTGGTAGAAAGAAAAATATTTTTCGAAAAATATTTCTGTATTTTCTTATGTTTGATTGAATAAAACTTTTGAAAAATATTTTCTTCATTAAAAAATGAAGACAATAACTTCTTAATGGAAATAGGAAAAATAAATTTTATAAGTGACATTACTATATGCTTATTATATATATCCTCCGACCCAATATTATTCTTTTTGCTCAATTACGTATAAATTACTTCTGAGATAATAATCTTTTTTGCTTACTTACCAAACTTCAAGAAACCAACTTATAAAACATTATAAATGTTTATTGTATTCTCCGATCCACCCAACACCCCCAATTCCTACCTCTTGACCATTCCACTCCCAGCATTGTCGAGGCCCCACACCCTGACTCCCTCCCGCCTCTACATATATTTTTTTGCTAAATTATATATAAGTATTTTTTTTTCTTACTTACCTATCGCAAGATTGCATACAAGAAACCAACTTATTTTCGAGAAATATTTTCATACCAAACATACCCTTAAGATAAAAAAGTTTATGACTTTCTACTGAAAATTTTCAGGATGGACAAGTATATCTATAATTACTTGTTTACAAAGGGGATGCATAAGACTGCTGAGATATTTGCAATTGAAGCAAATGTTGTAAATCCCAGAAATGTTGGTAAGTTTTTTAATTTAAATTTATGGTAGATTTGAACTCATTAAAATAATTGTTAAAAGTTATTTACGTGTGACTTATAACTTACACGTGTAACCATGAAAGTAGTTGTGGATGCTTGGGTTATAGTAATTGGAGTAGTATAATTATATAATACTATTGGTAGATTTCATTGTCACAATATTAGTGATGGAGTCAGAATTTTTATTGAAAGGGTTCAAAAGTGTGCACATGAACTAATCGTATCCAGGGTTCATCGTCTATTATATATACACAAAAAATAGTTTTAACCATATATAAATAAAGTAATTTTCCGTAGTAGGTCAACCCCTTCATTGTATACTAGTTCTGCCCCGACATAAGACATATCAATAATTTTCTATTCTAAATCAAAGGAAAGTCAAATTTGTCTAAATACTAGACATAATACAATGGAGGCTACTCTTTTATTTGATGATTATATTGTTTTTTTAATAATTATATTATTCCTTTGATTTTATTTTTATTTTGAGTTTATGATAAAGGATACATTTAAATTGACACTTTTTTCTCTACGAGTTTTGCTCCTTTAATTTAATTTATATATATATATATATATATATATATATATATATATATATATATATATATATATATATATATATATATATATATATATATATATATATATATATATATATATTGTATATGAACTATTATTATCTATGTATTAAAATGCATTTTTTAAATAATCCAAAGTTTTGTCCCGCCTTGCCGCATTTAACTATCGCCCTACCCTATCCGTTTAACCTTTGTACTGCCCCGCCCTACTCTTGTCTTTCCCCATTGTCATTCCGAATCAATTATTCTCTTTTCCTATCTAAACGATAGTGATAGTTAAAGGTTGTCTCCGTATGTGGTATAACTCACGGATAGTTGTAGAAATGAGCTATAACTCACGGATAATTGTAGAAATGAGCTATAACTCAGACTTTGGGTGAATTCAACATGCTTTGTGTATCTGAATACCCTTTTATTCCTTTGACTTCATTTTTAAGTAAGATGATGGTAAAAAAAAAAAAGGCACATCTGAATTATCATAGTTTCACAAGTTTCACATCTTTAATTATAATTGTTCTCTTTTCCTACATGAACCATCAATATCTATATATTAAAACACACCTCAATTATCAGTTATTCCTTTTTCAAATAAAATAGATTGGATGGAATGATAGATCATTAATATCATTCTTTGAAGCTTTTAGTGCACTTATTTGAGGTTAATTTTATTAGAAAGTATTTTTCATATTTCTAAAATTGTATTAATTGCTATTCTTTTAAAATTTCTGCGATTTTTTTTAGCTATCGAATCTCCAGATGGATATTTAATGGAATGGTGGGACGGATTTTATGATATATACAATACTTATCAGGCTGAGAAGTCCCAACGATCCTATGTTAAGGTGTTACCTAAACTTTTTTAAGTTAAATTCATCTTTTCGACGATTATTTAATCTAAAGACATGATTTTTTTAAAATTCTCAGGATGCATGGACGACTGACAATGTGGGATATCATATCCCTTCTGATGGGCCAACCTATTCTCCAAATATTGCTACATCGGTTAGCTATCCTACCATACAATTGTTTGAGCCTAATTTTATATATTGTAGCGTCTCTATTAGATCTGTCAATACGGGTCGGCCCAGTCCATTCGGACTAGTCCACACGAGCTAGCTCATACGAGCTTTGAGTTTAATGGGCCAGGCCATCAAAATGATGGGTCAAAAACACCAAGTCCACACCATTACTCTGTTGGCTGCGGGCCTCACGGGTCAGTCCACTTTTTAAAAAATAATATTTTATAATTTAATTTTAGAACATTAACAAAGATAAATATTATCAGACAATATTACATAGTGTTAATACTTGTTAATCAAGTCTCGAACACCCCAAAAATATTCCTAATAGTGAAATTAAATAACTTTTGACATGATATCCTTTGAACCAATTAAAAATACTAATAAACAATCTAAATAGTTGCATTTATTTGACTTATGGGCCGGCTCACGAGCTAGCCCAACCTGTATTGCTCAAGCCCCACGGGCCACAGGTTTATATGGGTCGGGCTAAGAAGCCTTGTTCTTAAATGGGCTGCAAAAGCTGAAGCCAATACCATCAAATTATAGGTCGGGTTGGGCCGGTCCAACGGGCCTGACCTATATTTACGGCTCTAATCTCTATAGTAATGTCGCTCTTTTGTTTAACTATAGGTACACTATATATCTCATGTGGAGACGGCCTTCCACCTAACGACACCTGAGGATGAACTGAGGGCGAATTTAAGGTTTTTTGAGATGGATCATACGAGTGAAGGGTTGCCATATGTAACCGATTCTATGTAACAACATGTTACGTTTATTGCTCATATGGAGCAGCATTTCTGCATTTTGTTCACTTGACTTCATGTTATATCTATTTTGCTTTGTTCTTGAACAAAACCACATTTCCATTTGGTTTTATGCAATGCAATTATGACTGTAAAATTGAATTGATAAATAGTTATCGCGTAGATATTTCATAATGTAAGTCATCGATTTGGTTGTTGACGTTCGTGAATAAGAATATCGATCTCTAACTCTTTTTGATGTTCATGTGTCATACAGCCAACCAATGGAGCAGATTACAAGTATGCCTCAACATTTGGAGGGCAATGTATGTTTAGATTTTCGAGACAACAACAATTTTTTATATTTTGTTATTTTAAAGTTGTGACATAAGTGACAAGGTTTTATCCTTCCAGGACGAGGGAGAGGGGGATGATACTAACTTTGAATGAACTGTGCAGATGGAACCAAACTCCCATCCCCTTAAAAAGATTAGGCTTCAGTTCCAGAACCTTCTGAAGTAGGTTCATTGTATTGGTTTCAAATACTTAGCTTTTTATTTTTTAGACTCTTTTGTCATTGATCTTGATAACGCATGTGAGCCCGCCTAAGGTAGTTTTGAGTCTTATAAGTCGACTTAATATGCATTTTGAACCAGATACCTATATCAACTTTTGTTAGCGTATGAAAATGTTATGGTTGTTTGGATGATATATTTGTCAATTATAAGATCTTCAAGGACGATTAAATGGTTCTCTATTATAACGGAAACTCATCAGATTCTTTGTTGATGATCGTTATCAGGTTGTTTCAGCGGCTCTAGCTCTGTGATGTAGCAAGCTCCCTAGTTTAATCAAGATTTTGCAATTTTACGATCTTCCTCTGGGCATGGCATTAAGAAGGTGATAAACTTGAGCAAGATCATAATTCATTAGTTGTTATACAGTATATGTAGGTTATATATGCCATGAACAAAGATGAATTTTGTTACTTGTTCATTTTAAGAACTTTAATTTTTCTAGTCGAAGTTGCGATCATGAATGTTCAATCATGAGTAGAATAACATTAGAAGTTTTTGCTTTCTCCAATCAACATGAAAAAAAAAATCAATGCGGACAGTCGTGGAGCCACCTTGTAATTAAGGGGTTCATCCGAATCCCCTAAAGGTATGTTAAACTTAACCAACTTACAAACAACTGAATCAATTACCTATAACTGATGCGACTCGAACTAAGACTTGGACAAGATAAAATATTATTATCCTGTATATATCGAGAGTAGATTTATAATATTAGAGCAAAACATAAACAACTCAAGACACCATAAGACTAAATGAGCACTTAATCAGGTCCCTTTGATGATGTATGAGTTGTGTTCAAAGAGACTGCTTTTGCTAAGAAGAAGAAATCTTGATTTTGCAAAAATTGACTTTTATTGTGTGTAAGTATTCCATTCATTTGAGACAACAAAACCTAGAACTTCTCCTATTGGTCAAGTTTGAATGTCTCTACTGCCGTGCTACCAACTTTCTGCAGGAAAGTACATCTTCCAGCTGCAGTAGGCTTGTCATCTTCAAAGATAAACTTCATATGGGATTTATAGCTATTGACTTAAGCTTCGATCAGGTCCTTTGTGGAATAGTTTGTGAATTAACAAAACTCCAAGGGTGTAATATGTTGTGCACGATTGTTTGAAGACTTGGTCTTAATATCAACTGTGGCTTTACATAAGAGGCGAGTATAGTGTCGTGGACCTGGGTTCATCTGCACTCATTACTTTCAATGCAAAAGATTAATTTATGTGTAAAAATCTACTAAAATTTTGATCTCTAGTATGTAGGGATCAATAGTTTCAACTATACAATACAATACAATAGGTTCAATATGAACCTTAAAGGTTGAACTTATAGGGTTTAAATTCTAGATTTGTCTATGCTTTTCATTAATGTCTCATAGTTCTTTATCATGCCTTTTTGATTACTTTTTACAAATTACTATAAGAAGTAATATACATATAGACTAAATGGATTCTACATTACATTATAATGTTTTCAAGAAGAAAAGACATTAAATAGTCGAGTTTAGAGCTATGACATGAACTTAAGCTATGTTACACTTTCATCATTCTTTGCCCAAGGGTGTAGCCTAGCAGTCAATAAAGTGAGTGAAACTCATAGAATACCAGGATTCAAGTTCAAGCATAGATGAACCATGCTAGGTAATTTCTTCCCATTTGACCGAGTCTTGGTGGAAGGTGGTAACACAAGAAAATGTAACTACAAATACCAACTTTAATCAAACTTATGCAATTGGAGGCTCTTGGAATTGTGTCGTTTTCATGTGTATCTCATGGTCTACCTTATCCCTCGCCAACACGAGGTGGATTTAGCAATATCTGCGTGGACTTTGATTAAATTTGAATATATCATAGAACACGTCCCACCACTCCATTAGCTATCCCCTGGAAAATTGATTGCTGAAACAAATTCCTAATATAATTTAGCATTGTTGGGCGTTCTTGAATTTTTTTTAAACTATCTGTTATGTTCCAATTTAAATAGATTACTGTTTTAGCATTTTATTAAATACATTTCAGTTCAATGAGTTTAGTTGGAATTAGGCGGCAAAATAAGAAGCTTCTAATAGAATTCTATTACAACTGTTAAGTGTGCACTGTTTCCACTGTTTTACGAAACAGCTATGACAGATTCATAACAGATTTTCCCGCCAATTTCTCAATAGAGATTCAGTGCCTATATTAGCTTGTAATTGTGGAGATTAATAGAACTTTTGGGAGAACTGAAAGTCAAGTAAAGTAAATTTCCTTTGTTTCTCTCTTGAAAGTGTTTGTTCAGCACTATTCCTTAGAACACTTTTTCTTTTTCTCTTTACACTTCCCAATAAATTGGGGTTATATCATTGGTATTACAGACAGGTTGTTCCTCTGAATTAGGACACTATGGGTGATCATAATACTCGTTTACCTGAATTACGTAAGGAGATCAATACGTTGAAAGGTTCTATGGAGGGAATTGCAACCTATATTTCGAAGACGGGTGACATTGTTGATGTGAAGGTTGCAAACTCAATGACAAAAATCAAGTAATTAATTGCAGCAATGGCAGCTGGCCAAGGGCAACAATAGAATGGACCTTGTACGGGGCAGGTTGATAGGAATAGGGAAGCCCCAATTAAAGTGGAGGAGCAACATCCTGGGGTTGTGAGGGAAGGAGTAGCGCGAGAGGGGGAATACCAATTGCCTACTTGAAATTACCATGTTGAATTCCCCAAGTTTGATAGAACTGGGTTGAAGTATTGGATTTATAAGCCAGAGTGGTTTTTTGAGAAGGATGAAACACCAGCAATTTCAAGGGTTAAATTGGCCTCATGTAGATTGGAAGGGAAAGCACTGCAATAGCATCAAACATTCATGAAAAATACGCTTACAAGGGAATGTCAGCCTGGGGTGGGTATGTAAATTGTTGTATGCAAGGTTTGGAACGGAACTCTTTAATGATCCGATGGGAGATTTCAAGGATCTATGACAGGTATCCTCTGTTCAAGACTATGTTGATGAATTTGATGAACTCTTAACTAGGGTTGAACTAGCTGATGAGCATGTAGTTAGTTGCTTCATAAGAGGGTTGAAACCTGAAGTAGGTTTACCAGTTAAAATGTTTGCACCTAGGTCCTTAAAGAAGGCCATCAGTTTGGCAAGGGTCCAAGAACGGACCAATTTCTTGAACCACCAGACCACAAAAACCCCTAATTCTACTTCTTTGCTCCAAAAACTTCTTTCAAACAACCAATTTTTTCACAACCTTCTAGTTCCCACCAATTCTCCAAAACAATTCAACCGAAAAACACTAATGTACCAAATCTAAAAGGGTCCAAACCTAAGTTTTTAAGTCCCAAGGAAATAGAAGAAAAGGTCTTTGTTATAACTGTGATAAAAAATACAGGTTTAATCTTGTTTGAAAGAACAAAAGACAGTTATTTTCCATGGAGGTAGAGGAACCTTTAGAGTTTCTACAGGAAGAAAATGAGGGTGTCATGAATAATGTGGAATTGTGTGCTATGATGGCACAAGGATTTCCTACTGATGAGGAGGGGTCTATCATGCCATGTGTGTCTGTACATGCCTTGAATGGTGTTTATGACTTTAAAACCATGAAAGTTACTTCTTCCGTGAATGACAAGGATGTGCAGGTTTTGATTGACACAGGAAGTACACACAACTTCCTAGATCTCGCTACGGAAAAGAGGTTGGGATGTTGTTTATCCAGTATTAGACCTTTTCTTGTTTCTGTAGCTGATGGAAATAAAGTAGATTGCAGTTATGTCTGCAAGGAGTTCATTCGGAAGATGCAAGGTCTGTTGTTTAAGTAGGATATGTTAATACTTCCTATAGGGTGTTGCAACATAGTTCTCGGCATTCAATGGTTGGTAACCTTGGAATATGTTGTGGAACTTTAGACAACTAAAATAGAGTTTTCTGTTATGGGAGAAAAGGTGTCACTTCGAGGTCTTCAACCTCCATCTGTGAAGGTGGTGCAACATAGGAAAATAGAGAAACTATTGACTCAACCAGCTGAATTGTGTATGATATCTACGGGAGTCATGAAGGAAAGAACAACAGGTGATGCAGCTAGTTTGTTTTCTATTCAAGTGAAGGATGAGCCATCAGACATTCCAACTGATCTACAAAAGGTGTTGAGTGGGTTTGAGGATGTTTTTGAGGTTCCACAAGGCTTACCTCCTAGCAGATCACATGACCATAGGATTGTCTTGAAGGAAGGTACTCCTCCAGTCAACATCAGACCCTACAGGTACCCTGTGATACAAAAAGATGAGATTGAAAAAATAGTTGAGGAATTGCTGTCTTCAGGTGTTATCAGACACAATACTAGCCCCTACTCTTCTCCTATTATGATGGTGAAGAAAAATGATGGTACATGGAGGATGTGTGTGGACTATAGGGAGCTGAATAATCACATCATCAAGGATAAGTTTCCAATACCAATGATAAAAAAATTACTTGATGAGTTGCATGGTGCAAAAATTTTTTCCAAATTGGATCTTAGGTCAGGATACCATCAAATAAGGATGCATGAAGAAGACATTTCTAAAACAGCTTTCAGAACACACCATGGTCACTATGAGTTTTTGGTCATGCTATTTGGATTGACTATTGCTCCTTCCACATCTCAGAGTTTGATGAACCAAGTTTTCCACTCCTATCTCAGGAAATTCATCCTTGTATTCTTTGATGATATTTTAATATATAGTGGGAGTTGGGATGCTCATCTACAACATTAACAAGAAGCTTTCAAGTTATTAAGATCCTATAAA
Organism: Capsicum baccatum var. pendulum; assembly: GCA_030864225.1. NCBI lineage: Eukaryota > Viridiplantae > Streptophyta > Magnoliopsida > Solanales > Solanaceae > Capsicum > Capsicum baccatum. Next base: position 240,704,608 of record CM061553.1, read on the forward strand.
TTGTATGTGAAGAAAAGCAAGTGTGTTTTTGGTGTTAAACAAATTGACTACTTAGGACATGTCATCTCTGAACAAGGTGTTTCCATGGGGGGTCAAAATGTTTCAGTTGTCAAACATTGGCCTCAACCAACCACCACCAAGGGTCTTAGAGGCTTTTTAGGCCTAAATGGTTATTACAGAAGATTCATAAAGGGATATAGGAGCACTGCTAAGGTCTTAACTGACCTCTTAAAGAAAGATAATTTTCTTTGGTCTGATGATGCTACTACTTCTTTTGAACATCTGAAATCTGCAATTACCTCTGCCCCTATATTGGCCCTACCTGATTTCTCTAAAACTTTTGTAGTAGAGACTGATGCCTCAGGAGTTGGTATTGGTGTTGTTCTACTGTGGGAAAGAAGGCCAATAGCATTTTTAAGTCAAGTACTATCAGCAAAGAAGACAGCTTTGTCTGTATATGAAAGAGAACTACTAGTTCTACTGACTAGTGTGCAGAGGTAGAGACCCTATTTGTTAGGAAGACATTTCACAATTAAAACTGACCATCAGAGCCTTAAGTTTTTACTTGAGCAAAGGATCACAACATCTAGTCAACAAAACTGGTTGGTCAAATTGATGGGTTATGATTATCCAATCAGTTACAAAGTTGGCAAGGTGAATGTTGTTGCTGATGCTTTATCCAGAAGAGAAGATCGTGTTCAATTGTGCAGTATATAGGGGTACAATCTCATATTCTAGATGTAGTTAAGATCACTTGGGAGCAAGACCCTACACTGTACAAACTACTGTAAGATCTGCAAAATGGTGCTAATCTCAAACCCTATTACAGATTCCATGGAGGTGTTCTAAGTAGGAAGGATAAGATGAAGGTAGGAAATAATGCTAATGTACAACAACAACTTATGCAACTTTATCATGACAGTGCAATGGGTGGTCATTCTGGGATAAATGCTGACAGGAATTCTATTGGAAGAGGATGAAACAGGGTGTCTATCATTTTGTTCGGGCATGTGATACCTGCCAGAGATGCAAGCACGACACTACCCTTCCGGCTGGTTTGTTGCAGCCCTTTCCAATACGTGAGAAGGTGTGGCAAGATATATCTACGGACGTTATTGAGGGTCTTCCTAAAGCTGAAGGAAAGGAGGTAATTTTTGTTGTAGTGGACCGACTTAGCAAAGCTGCACACTTCATGGCCCTCAAACATCCGTATACTGCAATGGATGTTGCTCAACTTTTTTTTGACATTGTCTTTAGGTTCATGGGATGCCTAAAACTATTGTGTCAGTGTAGTCTTTACTAGTAGGTTTTGGAAGGAATTATTTAGTCTACAAAAGGTTTCTCTTCTTACCTCAACAGCTTACCATCCTCTGACTGATGGGCAGACTGAGGTTGTTAATTGGTGTCTTGAGTGATACTTGAGGTGCATGACCTTTGAGAAACCCAAACAATGGACTCAGTGGTTACCTCTTGCTGAATGGTGGTACAACACCACCTACCATACTGCGACTCATCTCACTCCTTTTGAAGAGGTTTATGGACAAAAACTACCTCCCTTATTGCCATACATATCTTTTGATTCAGCACTTGATATCGTGGACAGAAGTTTGCAAGCAAGAGAGGCTACTCTAAGGGCTTCGAAGTCTCATCTAGAGAAAGCTCAAGGTAGAATGAAGATCCAAGATGACAGGAAAAGAACTGATAGGACTTATACGGTAGGTGATCAGGTTTACGTCTAGTTGCAATCTTATCGACAAATGTCTCTTAAGGACCATTATTTTCAAAAGTTGTCTGCAAAGTTTTATGGTCCTTTCAGTTGCATATACTTTAGCTCTAGCCCCTCACTAAAAAATCTATCCTAACTTCCACATCTCTCAACTTAAGAAGAGAATTGGTGATCATGTAGCTGTTGTTCAGTTGACGGAGGTTCATACTGAGTCTGGTTATGTGATTCTGGATCTTGAAACTATTTTAGAGAGGCGAATGGCCCCAAAAAGTGGTACTGCAGTGACTCACGTGTTGGTGAAATGGTTCAATGCACCTGTGGAGGATAGCACATGGGAGGATCTCCTGTCACACCCCTTTTTCTAACCCCAAAAAAGATTCAGTTTTAAGTTTTGAAAGGGTTTTTATTATTAAGTGACAAAAGAAAAAGATTTGTTTCAAAGAAGGATTGTTTTTACATTTGAAATCAGAGTCGCCACTTGGCATAATCTGGTGTGCCAAGTCACCATTGGAAAATCCTTTTCAAAACCATTTGACTCTTTAAACTAGTTTGCGAACAGAGATTCCAGCTAAGGAATTCTGTTGACCGAGGGGAAGGTGTTAGGCACCTCTCGATCCCGTGGTTCGACCACGGTCACTTGGTGGAGCGTATCAGCTAATTTTGACATTATGAATGTACAAACCACAAAAAAAAACACAAAAACGATCAATCAAACAAACAAAACCAGTCCAAAAATATAGTGTCCAGTCCAATTATTACAACCCGAAATGAAAAAAGGTACTGAAAAGCAAACCTACGCTAACCTACACTAATCCTAAACTACGCTCCAATGCCTTACCCGATGCTTCGGGCCTTAATCACGGGCGTCCTCTGTGTACATGATACGTCGGGGCATTCCCGGTGAATAAATACAAATATGACCTTGGGGCATTCTCCGGCGAATGAATACAATCGATCCAAATTCATAAAATAAAACCATTCAACAAACATTTTCAACATTCAACAATCCAAAAGTTCTAAATTTGCCTACCGGAACCTTCTATTTTCCTATCAAAATCGACCTATCATGATTCTTATCATATTTCAACATCATCAACAAATCAAAAATTATCCAAATTTACTTTTATCAATTTTTGAGTCCCATCTCCCAAATGACTTAATTTTAATCCTCGAACAAGACCTCATTTCACCATACAATCCATAATCAAGGAACAAACACGAGCAAAATTCACCAAGAACAAAGATCAACCAATCACACAAATATTCAATTCGATGCATCGAATATAATAAATAATGAAATAAAAGAGGGAAATATTAGAATTGGACCTCAACTTGGAACTTTCAAAGAATATTGCTTATAAAAATAAAGAAGCTCGCTCCCGATAGCCTCGAATGGAACCTCAACCCCAACAAAGATCCAACTCAATATCACAAATTCTTCGAACAAATTTGAATCCAGAATCAACAATCTCAAATAGAAACAACTAATCCTGAACAGAAATCCCAAAAAAAATAAATTCAATCTCACAACCCAAGAGTAAAACAATAATAAGCCCAGATCGAAATAATTGGATGAAAGACGAAAATTCAATGCTGAACTGCCGACAGGGATTGACATAAATGACTAATTTTCTGTTCAAAATTGGCTGGAATAATGGGTTCTCCACGATAGAGTCGTGTTTGGGGCTTAAGATTTGGCTTCACCGGAGCTCGAAAGACTCGATAGATACCAAGATGAACAGTAAGCGATGCAGTAACTGAGTTTTCCAGTGAAAAAACTCATCGGAAAAGGAGTATTTTCCGCGTTTGTATGTACCTGCTCGCTTCTACTCGTTGATTTCACTGTTTTCGGTGAGATTCGAACTCGCCGGAGCTTCTATGACCTTGGTGGTGATGCGCACTAGGCACAGATCTGGTGGAAGCACTGTTTTCGGCGCGAGCCCGCCAGCAAAAGGGTGTTACTCACCGGTTTTGGTCGTTTTTAGATGCTAATTCAATCTCCGGGGAGATCTGGTCGCCGGACTGACCTTCACTGTTCTCTCCCTCAAGCTCTCTTCTATCCAGTTTTTCCTCCGATCTGGTGTATGTGTGTTTGATGCGTGCGTGGTATATTTTCCGATGACCCTCTCCTTTTTCGATAAATTTTTTGTGCGTGTATCTATTTTCTCTAGTTATTATGTGTGATATGTGAATATGGTGATGGAGAGTGAGGTTTCTGGTGAGAATGAAAATTATATGGTAGTGGAGAAGGGTAGGTGGGGTAGTGAGGTGGGGTAGGGGTAGGGGTAGGGTATGATGTGGTTTATTTTAATTGGGTAGGTTGTTAGGATGTTAAAAAGAATAAAAGTTTGTTAGGGATTTTGTTATTTTTGTCATTTTATGGAGGGTATAATCACGTGGGTAAAGGTGTATGATAAAGTGAGGTAAAATAATGAATAAAAATGGAACTTGGGAGGGACAAAATCAGGTGTCTACAGCATGCCCCCTTTGAATGTAAACATGATGTGTTTTCAGACAAAGAAGCAGACAACGAGACCAAATTTTGACCCAACCATTATTCAAAGAAAGAAACAAAAGGTAGAAAGACAATTGAATCCTTTCGAATACCCTATCTACCCAAGTCATGAGGAAGTCACAAGTATCTCAAAGGGTTGGAAGAGAAGTGGACTATACCAAGTTGGAAAGTCAAGTGAGGTTCCATCGAGGTTCCGGTCAGCGGCTCTGTCATTACATCAAAAATAAAAATTACAAGTTAAAACATAAATGAAATTACAAAATCCTATCTATACAGCTTCTGTTGGTTCTTGACTCCAGTTTCATCACTCTATTCTTCAGACGGGCTCCTGACTTGCAATTTCTACAATTTGTTGCTTGCCTTTCAATTTCTTCACCCTGTTCTCCAGGTGGGCTCCTGACTAGCTATTTCATCACTTTGTCGCTTGACTTTTCATTTCTTCACTCTTTTCTTCAGGAGGGGTCCTGACTTGCTATTTCATCACCCTGTTCTTCAGGTGGGCCCCTGACTTGCTATTTTATCACCCTATTCTTCAGGTAGGCCCTAAAACCCAAATTAAAACTAGAACGAAAATTATCCCAAACAAAAATTATAGTAAACAAAAATTATAGTAAAGTCTCATTTTTCGGGAGGGACCTGAGTAGAAAGTAAAGTCCCACTTTTCAGAAGGGTCCTGAACAGAAAGTAAAGTCCCATTTTTCAGGAGGGTCCTGAGCAGAAATTAAAGTCCCATTTTTCAGGAGGTTCCTCAACAGAAAGTAAAGTCCCATTTTTCATGAGGGTACTGAGCAGAGGGTAAAATCCCATTTTTTAGGAGGGTCCTGAACATAAAATAAATTCTCATTTTCCAAGAGGGTCCTAAGCAGAAAGTAAAGTCCCATTTTTTAGGAGGGTCCTGAACTGAAAGTAAAGTCCCATTTATCAGGAAGGTCCTGAACTGAAAGTAAAATTCCATTTTTTTAGGAGGGTCCTGAATAGAAGGTAAAGTCTCATTTTTCAAGAGGGCCCTGAACAGAAAGTAAAGTCCTATTTTTCATGAGGGTCCTGAGCAGAAAGTAAAGTCCCATTTTTCAGGAGGATCCTAAACAGAAAGTAAAGACCCATTTTTCAGGAGGGTCCTGAACAGAAAGTAAAGTCCTATTTTGTAGGAGGGTCCTGAACTGAAAGTAAAATCTCATTTTTTAAGAGGGTCCCAAATAGAAGGTAAAGTCCCATTTTTCAGGAGGGTCCTGAACTGAAAATAAAATCTCATTTTTTCAGGAGAGTCCTAAATAGAAGGTAAAGTCCCATTTTTCAGTAGGGTCCTAAACAGAAAGTAAAGTCCCATTTTTCAGAAGGGTCCTGAACAAAACGTAAAGTCCCACTTTTCAGGAGGATCCTGAGCAGAAAGTAAAGTCCCATTTTTTCGGAGGGTCCTGAACAGAAAGTAAAGTCCCATTTTTCAGGAGGGTCCTGAGCAGAAAGTGAAGTCTTATTTTTTAGGAGGGTCCTGAACATAAAGTAAATTCCCATTTTTCAGGAGGGTCCTGAATCGAAAGTAAAATCCCATTTTTAAGGAGGGTCCTGAACAGAAAGTAAAGTCCTATTTTTCAGGAGGGTTCTGAACAGAAAGTAAAATTTCATTTTTTTAGGAGGGTCCTAAATAAAAGGTAAAGTCCCATTTTTCAGGAGAGTCCTGAGTAAAGAGTAAAGTCCCATTTATCAGGAGGGTCCTGAACAACAATTAAATTCCCATTTTTCAGGAGGGTCCTGAATTGAAAGTAAAGTCCCATTTTTCAGGAGGGTCCTGAACTGAAAGTAAATTCCCATTTTTCAGGAGGGTCCTGAATTGAAAGTAAAATCCCATTTTTTAGGAGGGTCCTGAACAAAAAGTAAAATCCTATTTTTCAAGAGGGTCCTGAACAAACAGTAAAATCCCATTTTTCAGGAGGGTCCTGAACAGAAAGTAGAATCCCATTTTTTAGGCAGGTCCTAAGTAGAAAGTAGAGTTCCACAGATGTGAATTTCCAATGTTAGCTGAATTAAGTGAAGCGAATTTGCCCCTATTTCAACAAAGAAAATTTGTCAGTTAAAAACTTAGTGGTGGCTTGCAGCTCTTGGTTTCTCAGGTATTTGCCGCAGCACTCATTCCTTTCATATTTGTTCCAAATCACTGACACTTGCCCTGTCTTACCGCATCATTAACCAGGATCCATATTGAGTGAAATGAGTTCTGACTCGAACAATGGGTTTCTATTTTACCATGCCTCTGAGGTGCACCCTTTTCCCAAATCTGAATGCTTCCATGAATCCAATAGCCTATCGGTTGATAGACTTCCTTTGCTTCGTGTTGAATTACACTCATATTTCTTTCATGTGCTGGTCCTTGGCTTTTCCTCGTAGAATTGGAAAGACTAGTAGTAAATTTTGAAATCCTTTCTCGCTTATTTTGACGCAGACTTGACTTAAAATATAAAGAAATGATGGTGACTTTTATTTTGATAAATGACATAAAAAGACAAAAAGCTTGAATATATGTATGAAAGAAAAGGTCAATGCCCCATATTCAAAAAAAGAAAACGTATCTGAATACGGCAACCCACTCCAATGAGTATGACATGCATTTTGAATTAAGCTGCCTGATCTTCCTATCCAGACTCCCCATTTGTTGTTGATTTCGTGGCTTTTTCGCTGAGCCGCTTCTTTAAATCCATTGGACTTATACATCACATTCAATTCACGACATCTTAAAAGACTTTCGCCTTTCACTTTTCACTTTTCTCTTGAACTCGCCATCGCCTTACGGTGCCCGTGAGGGTTTTCACCAATAAGACTCTCTCATTTTTATTTCTCTCCACTCACCATCGCCTTATGGTGCCTGCAAGGGTTTTCACCAATAAGACTCTCATTTTTATTTCTCTCAACTCACCATCGCCTTATGATGCCCATGGGGGTTTTCACCTATAAGACTCTCTCATTTTGTATTTCATTCCTGATTTCTTATGCTAAGGGAGACAAGTGGTACCTCATAATGTATCATCCTATCCATTGCATACTTAGCCTTAACATTATCAAAAATTGATCTGAAGGACTTTCTTTGGTTGTAACTTGTCTTTTGAATAAGGTTAGAAAAGGATGACAAGAGGTTCAAACGACACTTGAAGTGGGGAGGGACTTACAATTTTTGGAATCGACTCAAACAACACATTAACTCATGCCCAGTTTTTGTTAACTGGGTGACTCTAAAACTTTATTTGGTTGGACCGAGCCCAAAATAGGGCAGCCTATGTATCTCACTCCCGAGAGAGCAGAATCAGGTCGCACGTAGTTCCATAAGCTTGTTCTTTATTTTGATTTTTTTCGAACTCTTTATTTTATTCTTATTTTCTTGACATTTATCTTTGACTCTATTTGATTCCAAAAGAGGGATATGAAAGAAAAAAATAAAATGAAGCTCAAACGGGTAAATAAAGGATGACACAGTGTTTGGATAGAAGAATAAAATGCCTTCATCATATCAATCTTCAAAAATGCAAGTACTAAACATGTAATAAAATCAAGAAAGGATAAAATATCATACGTAATATCTTTTGACCACATCAACATTGATAGCCATTTCTGCCATTTTGCCTTCAATATCTATCAAATATAAGGCTCTATTGGGTAACACTTTCTTCACAACAAAGGGACCTTGCCGGTTAGGGGAGAACTTGCCTTTCGCTTCAACCTGGTGAGGAAGGTTACGTTTCAATACAAACTAACCAACTTCAAAATTTCTGGGACGGACCTTTTTTTTATACGCTCGAGCCATCCTCCTCTAATACAACTGGCCATGACACACAGACGTTAGCCTTTTTTCCTCAATCAAACTAAAATATTCCAGTCAGGTTTTGACCCATTCGTCATCATCAATCTTTGATTCTACAATGACTCAAAGAGAGGGAATTTCAACTTCTGCAGGGATGACTGCTTCTGTCCCATACACCAATAAATATGGAGTTTCCCCTGTTGAAGTGCGAACAGTGGTGCGATAATCTAGCAATGAAAACGGCAAGTTTTCATGCCACTGTCTAAAACTTTGTACCATTTTTTACATATCTTTTTTATATTCTTATTGGTGGCTTCTACAGCACCATTGGCCTTTGGGCGATATGGAGTAGAATTTTGATGTATGATCTTAAACTATTGACACACTTCTTGCATCAAATGACTATTGAGATTGGCAGCATTGTTTGTAATGATCATCTTAGGAATTTCAAACATACAAATAATGTTGGCATGAACAAAATCTACCACAGCCTCCTTTGTCACTGACTTGAAAGTTACTGCTTCTGCCCACTTTGTGAAGTAATCAACGGCTACGAAAATGAATCTATGTCCATTTGATGCCTTTGGCTCAACCAATCCAATCACATCTATTCCCCAAGCCACAAATGGCCATGCAGAAGCCATTGCATGCAACTCAATAGGAGGAGATCGTATCAGATCACCGTGTACCTGACATTGATGACACTTTCAAACAAATTGAATAGAATTCCTCTCCATAGTAAGCCAGTAATAACCTTCTCGAAGAATCTTCTTTGACAAGACATGACCGTTCATATGCAACCCGCATACTCCAGAGTGTATTTCAACTATGATTTTCGAGGCTTCTCTTGCATCTACACACCTCAAAAGTCCCAGATCTGGGGTTCTCTTATATAAGATCCCCCCACTTAAGAAAAATCCACCAGCCAAATGCCTAATAGTCCTTTTTTGATCGTTGGTGGCATATGTTCGGTATTCTCTTGACTGAATGTATCGCTTGATATCCAAGAATTAGGGTTCTCCATCGAGATCTTCTTCAACCGCATTACAGTAAGAATGTTGATCACGACTCTATATATACACAGGATCAATGTAGGCTTTATCAGGATGTTGGAACATTGAAGACAGAGTGGCTAAAGCATCAGCAATTTCATTATGAATCCTTGGAATATGCCTAAATTTTACTAACACAAACCGCTGACATAACTCCTGCAAGCATTGTCAATATGGGATGAGCTTCAAATCTCGCGTCTCCCAATCTCCTTGAATTTGATGGACGAGCAAATCGGAATCCCCCAACACCAATAATTCCTAGACTCCCATATCAAAAGCTAACCTTAAACCAAGAATGCAAGCTTCATACTCTACCATGTTTTTAGTATAGTAAAATCAAAGTTGTGCTGTTACCGGGAAATGTTGTCAGGATTTATATATAAGAACCGCACCTATTCTGACTCCTTTCATATTGACAGCTCCATCGAAGAACAACTTCCAACCTAGATCAGCATCTATAATCACTTCATCGACACACGGCACTTCTTTGTCAGGAAAATATGTCTTTAATGGCTCTTACTCTTCATCGATGGGATTCTCAACAAGATGATCTGCCAAGGCTTGGGCTTTCATGGCGGTTCGAGTCACATATACAATGTCAAACTCGGTAAGCAATATTTGCCACTTTGCCAATCGACCTGTTGGCATAGGCTTTTGAAAGATATACTTTAAAGGATCCATGCAGGAGATGAGATAAGTAGTATAGGATGAGAGATAATTCCTCAACTTCTATACTACCGAAGTTAGGGAACTACACTTTCTTTCAAGAAGAGTATATCTGGCCTCATATGCGGTGAATTTCTTACTAAGATATTAAATAGCCTGCTCCTTTTTGGCTGTGACATCATGTTGACCTAGGACAACCGAAAGAATTGTCCATGACTGATAAATATAAGATCAAAGGCCTACGAGGCTCCGGTGGTACCAGCACGGGCGGATTTGACAAATACCTTTTGATTCTGTCGAACGCTTCTTGATATTCTTCAGTCCATTCTACCGCAACACTCTTTTTTAGCAACTTGAATATGGGCTCACAAGTGGTTGTGAGTTGAGCAATAAACCTGCTAATGTAGTTCAGTCTACCAAGCAAACTCATTACCTCTGTCCTATTCTTGGGCGGGGGCAAATCCTGAATGGCTTTGATTTTTGAGGGATCTAATTCAATCACCCGACGGCTGACTACAAACCCCAACAGCTTTCTAGACGGAACTCAAAATACACATTTTGCCAGGTTAAGCTTGAGATTATACGTGCGAAGCCTTCCAAAGAACTTTCTTAAATCTTTAACATGGTTGGCCTAAGTTTTTGACTTAATAATCACATCATCCACGTAGACCTTAATCTCCTTATGCATCATATCATGAAATATAGTGGTCATGGCTCTCATGTATGTTGCTCCAGCATTCTTCAAACCAAACGGCATCACTCGATAACAATAGGTCCCCTATGGTGTGATAACAGATGTCTTCTCTGCGTATTCACCATCCATAATGATCTAGTGATATCCATCATAGCAATCCATAAAAGAGGAAACCTCATGTTTAGCACAGTTGTCTAGCAAAATATGGGTGTTAGGCAGTGGAAAATCATCTTTCGTACTTGCTCTGTTCAAATCACAGTAATCAACACACACTCGAATTTTTCCATCTTTCTTTGGTGCAGGAACAACATTGGATAACCACATGGGATAACGAGCCACTCAAATTACTTTGGCTTCAAGTTGTTTCATGATTTTCTCTTTGATCTTAATACTTACATAAGTTTTAAACTTCCTCCACTTCTGTTTGACAGGAGAGAATGTGGGGCCAGTTGGCAATCTGTGAGCCACTAATTCAGTGCTTAAACCAGGCATATCATCATAAGACCATGGTAAAACATCCTTATAATCAATTAATGCTTGAATCATTCCATATTTTAGCTGTGGCAAAGCATGTACACTAATTTTTATTTCCTTAACATCTTCTTCATTCCCTAGATTTAATGGCTCAGTCTCATTCAAATTAGGATTTAGTTTGTCTTCAAACTGTTCCAACTCTTTGCTTATTTTTTCTAGTGCTTCTTCTTCATCATATTCCCCATCCTGCTTCATTATATCTTGATTAGTTTGTATTTTAAGATCAGGCTGAAAATTCTGGATGCATGTCATGTCATTAGAATCAGCTTAAAGAGAACTGTATATAAAAAAAAAGAAAAATAAAATATATTTGACACGAAACAAAAGGGACATTGTATTTCATTAAGTAAAAAGATAGAAGGGCTTAAGCATAGATGCCAACATAACATAAACAAACTAAAATCTGAATTATAATCCTAAAATAACTCGGATAAACAGAAAGAAAAATAAAATAAACTACCAAAACTCCCTCCTAACGGGGAGAGAAGTGACTTCCCAATTATTGAGTCGGACAGCTGGACCTATGAATTGCACGTCTACCATACTAGTACCTGCTCCTGCTTCGACCATATCAACTTCAATAAAAAGGTTCTGGCAATTATCAACCAATTCAATTTCAAATTCCACATGCTTCATGACTCCGCTCTTACCAAATGATTCACTGAGTAGTGGCATTAGGCGAGGGAGTGACCATGTTTCCTTTTTCCTTCCCTTGGCTTCCTTGAGATCTTCAGTCGTAGGCTCAAATCCCAGACCAAACATGCCCACATTCTCACTCGGACATATGGAATGAACTATACCGTGCAGAGACGCTCACAAATCCCTTATGGAATCCTCACCTATGGAGACTTGATAAGTTTTATTACCACCGTCGGGATAGATCTCTGCACCGACCTTAAGCTTAAGAAACAACTAAAGCAAAATAGTACTTCCAAATATGGTCTAGGAACCTTCTGTCAAGACTACGGATTTACAGACCTATCTTCCCGCAGAAAGCATAGGCAAAAATCTTCCACGTCTAGCAAAAAGACTTCTCCTAGGAACAAAAATTACAAAAAGGAATCTTATAAACCCAGTAGAAATACCAAACGTAAGTCTTCCAAAGCTTCCAAGAATAAGGATACTTGTTGGACTTGTGGCAAAACAGGTCATAGGGCAAAAGACTGCAAATCTAGCAAGAAAAAGAAGATCAATCAACTTGATCTTCTGGAAGAAGCTAGGGAAAAATTATTCTCCATTATGGATGACTCTTCTGAGACTTCAGACTCTTACTCCTCCTCGAGCGACGACTTTAGCGACGAAGAATTTATCAACGCCGCTTACGAGTCTGACCAATCTCAGTCAGGTGAAGAATGTGCCTATGATGGCACCTTTTGCACCTGTTTCGCCAAAACCATCAATGTCATCTCAGGACATCCCAAAGAAATCTTGTTTGACATAATCGAGCATATTCCAGACGATGAGCTAAGGAATAAGTATCTCCATGAGCTTAAAAAACTCATGCTTTCTTAGGAAGAAAGCCCTCCTAAGCCTATCATTCAGCCTTTCAGCATGAAACAGGTTATGTCAAAATTCAACAAACCTGCTGAACCAACTATTACCGATCTTAAAGGAGAGATCTCTACCTTAAAAGGAGAGATTAAAAATCTCAAAATCCGACTTGACCAAGTAGAACTTAATGTCCTTACTGATCAAGTCTTAAAATCGGCTTCTCCTCCTGAGCAGGCTGTGCCACCCGACTCTCTAACGAACCTCCAGATCAACTTTTGCAAAGTAGAAATAGGTTAGATATTTGCACCTAAACGTCCATCAATCATAACATGAGTGACGTAGAAATCTTTGCCCTTCACTGTAATGTAAAGGCCCCGGCTACGCCATGTACCTTCAACAGGCAATTCATCATCAGAAAAGCTGATCCGATTGACCTCAAAGATTTTTTCAACCATTTTCTCAAGATGATTTATTGTAATCTCCCTAGGAACATATGCTTCATTTAATACCTTCAGTAAAATATCACGATGCTCCTTGGAGTGCAACAACCAAGATAAGAGGGAAATTTGAGCAGGGGTTTTCTTCAACTGTTCTATTATTAAATACTATTTCATCTTTTTCAAAAATTCTTTGGATTCTTCTTTGATGATAGGATTTTGATAGATGACAGTCCACTCACAATTGGCTTGTACTTTCTTAAACTTTCAGGCACGAAGCATCTTCCTGACCTAGTCAAAACCCCTACCTCATCTACATCTTCCACTACTTCTTTCCCGTGATAGGTCATCACAGTCCGCCCATAATTCCAAGGAACTCTTTTTGTATCAACTATCGGAGGATGGGTCACTGGTTTGAGGACAATAGGCGCTGCTAGTACTTCTTTCACCGTCAAAATGGGCTTACTCGGAGATCCTACCACTGTCAACTTAGGTTTATCCTGACACAAATCAACATACTTTCTGGCACCTTGCACCGTGATCAGGGGTTTCTTTATGCTTTCCTGGGCTTTATTTTTTCTCATTCCTTCCTGGCTCAATGACATGTCTTTCAAAGACTCTGCTACATTCACCTATTTCTCCTCAATGGTCTGTATCTTGACGATAGGCTTATAACACCTTGATGACTCTTTCCCGTCATATATCAATTCTAACATATTGGTTTCAGCATGGGTTGGCAGTGGATTCTATTTAATGTTTGGACCTTCCGATGCCTGGATCAGCATCTGATTTGTGTCAATTAAATCTTGGATGGCTCTCTCTAAATTCCAGTATTTCTTGATATCATGGCCTGGTATGTCAGAACAGTATGCACACCTTAAAGAATAATTGAGATTCCTCGACGGTGGATTTGAAAGCCTTCCTTGAATTGGGCTTAAAACCTTTAACTTTCTCAACCTATCAAACAAGCCATCATATGACTCCCCAAGAGGTGTGAATTGATTTTTGACCGCCTTCTCTTTATTATACTCGGGCCTAGGTTGAAAATCGGGTCTGGAGGAGTTTTGGTAATTCGGTGGAGCGAATGGGCGATTTAGTGGAGCTTGCACGCACCATTGCGGGTAAGAAGGGGTTTGGGCATATAGTTGCACGTTATATACTGGATACGAGGGTAGTGGAATGGAATATAAAGGGTTTTGTGAAAGGTAGTAATGGTGGGGAGGAATTATTGAGCTTGGGCATAGACTTGGGCTTGGGATTGGGTATAGGGGCGAGGTGGTCTTTTGGGATAGAAATGGGTTCTAGCTATGACAGTCACCACATCCTTTTTTTTCTTTTTACCTCCGAATGTGCCAGATCCACCTTGAATCGCTTGTGTGGTGGCTTTCAATGCGGCAAAACTCACTATTCAGCCGGTCTTGATTCTGTCCTCTATCATCTCCCCTATTTTAAAGACTTCAATATAAGACTTTCCCATTACCGGAAGTAAATGTTGAAAATAGGTCTCATCCTGTGCCTGAATGAAAACCTCCACCAACTTTCTTTCATTGGAGGCTTTACCCTGGTGTCCTGTTCACGCCACCTTATCGCGTATTCCCTAAAACCCTTAGTGCTTTTCTTCTTCATGTTGACCAAGGATTTTTCATCTGAAATCAGGTCGATGTTATACTGAAAATGTTGCACAAACTCAGAAGCTAAGTCATCCCAGCTATTCCACTTGTCGATATCTTGATCAATAAACCATTCTGAAGCCAGATCAGAAAGACTCTCACCAAAGAAAGCCATGAGCAGCTCTTCCCTTCCCCCTGTATCCCTCAATTGGTTGCAATAACGTCTCAAGTATTCCACGGGATCACCATGCCCTGCATACTTCTCGAACTTGGGCATTTTAAAATCAAGGGGAAGGTTGATGTCTGGGAACATGCAAAGATCTTTATAGGAAACACTCTTATAACCTCCGATTCCCTGCAAATTTCTCATGGCCTGTTCTAAAGTTTCCAGCTTCCATGCTATGACTTCCTGTTCCTCTGCTGCGACAGGTTTATCTATATCAAATGGAAATGCAGGTGGCTGAGTGTACCCATACGGTTCATTCATTCTCAAAGTAGGCTTCGTGGCATAATACTGACTATCTGGAAACTTCAATACTGGCTCACTGGAAGACCTAGAAGTCCCATTGTCGGACGCTCAGCATATGTGGGAGCTTCAGGTGGTGGTGGAGCCACGAATATCGGTGTGATCGGTGGCGCCGGCTGAGCTGCGGGTCTTGATTGAGGAGCTGCCAAGGGCACACCAGAACTGCCATAATAATAATGTCGCGGAGTGAATCCTGGCGCGTGCTCAGGTGACTCAGTAGGAGCAGAGAATTGCGCCTGACGGAGCGGTGAGAAATTAGAGATATTCCCAAGACCTTCAGGGAGCGGATGAGGAGGCATTCCGTTGGCCCATGCCCGGTGTAAATCTATCAATTGTTGCCTGAGCCTTACTACCTCATCATTGTGTTCTGAACTTTCTTCCCTGTGATCCTGATCCGGGTCAATGAGCAAATTTTCAATCTCTCTGCTAGACATGGCGAGCTTTGCTTTGGATCTAGTAAAGTATGGGTGACTAGCCAAAGTGCTGCAAACATACCACTGTTATCTGAAAGAACATGCTCATCAAAGATGACACCCGTTAGGATTAGGGCACACAACAAGTATGAGAATCACATTGGTAAAATTGTCCTAAATTCATGTTCATTTCTACCAGCTTTTGAGGGTAGCGAGGTCATTTTAACATCATCCCAATTTTTATCTACACTTATTTTTCATCTACACTTATTATTATTGTTATTATTATTATTTTTCTTTTTTTTTTCGCCTTCCTTTCCCTCTTTTTTTTTTCGTATCAGTCTCTGTTCTTTCCCTTTGTTGTCTCATCATCCTTTCTTTCTTTTCTTCTCTCGCTATCTACCTTCATTTTATCATTCTTTATGGATTTTGTTTTTTTTTAAAAGAGGAAAAATAATGAAAACAACGAAACAAAATGATTAAATCGAACCCAAAAGTAGGTTGCCTATGTATCATGTTGTACATAAATTAGATCTTGCATAGTTCGGGCTGCATATGCATAAGCATCACACAATTGAAGGTTTTTTTTCACAAAAAATGAAAACAAGTAAACAAAAGAAAGACGTAACATCATAACATTTCGATGAAAGAAACAACAAAACATACAACGAATTTAGGACCACTTTAAAACCAAACAACAAATACAAAACAACATTCTAAACCCCTAACGACATCCGTACAATTACTAATAAAGACCCGAATATCAAAAACAACTTGACTCCGACTTAACACAGACACCACCCTATAATGATAGAAACATAAAAGACTTAAAAATACTTAAAGATAAGACATGTTCTTTCAAACTGGTGTTGTGTGACGTCCCCGGCTGAGATGAACCCATCTGTGAAGTCCCCTCTTTTCCACTCAGACTTTGCAACATATCCTGCAATGACATTTTGATACTCGGGAACAAATTTCTCGCCCGTATCCCCACCTCTTAGAGATTACACCCGCAAAGGTTTATCTGACACCCATCCACAATTAAGATCAAACGTGAAAACTGAACTCTCAAAAACTCTACCTTGGCACCCGGATCTTCCTGCTCATCATCCTCTACCATGATTGCTTCCCGTATTCTCCCTCTAAGTTGGGCTGGTAAGGGTCTACTAATGCCACGGGGCAGAGATTGTAGCCAGATTTCATAGTTTTGAGTGCATCCTAGATTTTCCTCGAGAGTATCAATACCTAGCTTTATCACATTATTCCAGAATTGCTCATATTTTCTTTCCCCCATGGCTTGGTCTTTAAAGTACTCTACATCCTTTAGAAGGTCCATTATTGGGGGGGACATCTTGCATCCTACCTAACTGACGCATCACCCTTCTTGGACTGTAAGTCCTAGTCCAGTTAACTCCTATCAAAACTAGAAAGAGTTGCATTTGAGATCCAATCAAGATTTTCTTAGTACGAAACCACATATAGCACCAAAAAATGTTGTTCGGAGTTCTTGATTTGAGAAATTCGATCCAAGAATTGACTCCCATAGGAAAAGAAAATTTGTCAAAACACATTCTCTTTTGCATGGCTTGCACTCGATCATTCAGACAACGGTCGATCATATCTGCTCTAATCAAAGAAGGCGTATGTAAGTGCTCCATCATCCACAACTGCAGTATCAGATTACTCCCCTCAAAAAATCCTACTCCTCCTTTTACTTCAGTTAAAGCCTTATATATTTTTGTTAAGATCATTGGTACAATGGTGACCTTATCTTTTTTCTTGAATAAAGCTATCACCACTGATTGTAGACGAGTATTGATACACCTCTCATCTAACGGGAGCACTAAGATACCCAACAAAGCCAGACAGAAAACCTTAAGATGACATTGTTCCTAGATTATTTTAGTAGTACAGAATTCATCCCAAAAGCAGTCGAAATCCTCTAAGGACCCAAATCTAGCAAACAAATAGTCCAAGGAAATCCAAGATTGTTTGAGACATCCCAGATGCTTGTTATCTTTTAATCCACAAAGTTGAAGGAATTTCTTATGAGTATGATTGCGGGCTAAAATTATCGGTCGACCCATGTAAGTCAACCGAAAAAAACGAGACACTTCTGCCAGGGTAGGAGTCAATTCTCAACTTTCGAACCTGAACACCAAATTATTTGGATCCCAGAAAGTCAACACAGCTTCTATTAGATTCGGACGAGGTGTGAGATCCATAAGTGCTACAAGATTGCTTAACACTTTCCTCACTTTGTGCTTTTCAGAGTAATTGAACGTGCCCCACCACTTGATCAACTTTTTGAATACCTTGACAACCATAAGGACTCTAGACTTTGTGGACAGATCCATCCTGTAGTAGCAGATAAGAAATTATCTCAAAAATTTGATAAGAGCAAAAGGTTTCCAACCAATGGGAATTTGATGTGGACATACGTCGATGGGACAGACCGCTTCATGACTCCAAATCGCCGAACAGTAACGCTGAATAAAATCAGCTTACTTGGCTAACAACTCTAGGTTACGGGGTAAAAGACTTAGCCTAAGACTAAGACGAAGGACAAAATAAAGGTTACCGGACCCACCAAGGGTTGCTTACGTATCCCGCCCCGAGGGATGGGAATCAGGTATGCGTAGTTCATTCAGATTGAACAATTAATGATTAAATAACAGATGACACCCTGACTTGAGACACGACCAAAGAAACATGATGAACAACATAACAAAGTCTTTTTTTTTTAGTTTTTAATTCGACACTTTACATAAAAAATGACACCAACAGCTATGAAAGAAAAAATCTTTTTGGTATTTTTGTTAAATGAAATGTACAAAACTTCTACCACTCTTTTTTTTAATTTTTCTTTTATAAAAAGCCCCTAAAAAAATCTTTTTGGAGTTTTCGAATTGTGAAAGTTTGCTAAAGGAAACAAAAGGAAAATCTTTTTGATTTTTTTTCTTTTTTTTTGAATTTTTGAATCGTGGAAAACAAAAGCCATAAAGAACCTAAAAACTATGAAACTCTTCTTTGATTCACCTTTTCTCTTTTTTTTTTCTTGTCTACACACTTTACTTCTAACACATGTTTTCCCCAAATCGGTCCGCCAAATGACCATGTTACCCTCAAAGATGCAACATTTAGCACATAGGGATGCTTTAGAGGTGAGTCTTCTACAAAGGACCGTGTGGGCCCTGCTAGGTCTCAATATGATGCACATAAGAATGACCTAAAGGCAGACCTACGTTATGGTTTACTAACAAGGCCGTTCGGGGGAGCATATGGTCGATAGTGGCTGCTTTGCTTTCCACCTACTCCATACATCCAACAGCTCCCCCCTAAAATAAAGGTGACTCAACTAGAGTTTGTGTGCACGACGTGCACTCTGAGACTTGTTGCGAAACGAATGACTCGGGTTATGCACATGATGTCAGATATAAAAGTGGTAACACATAGGATAAATACTATAAACAAATAGCACGAAAATACACAAAAGTGAAAACACAAACAAAAATCACAAACAATGTTTATACACTCGTAATGCCAAACAAAGCCGATACGACTCCAAAAAAAAAAGCTCGAATTTTAAAATTTTCCCCAGCAGAGTCGCCAGAGCTGTCACACCCCTCTTTTTAACCCCCAAAAAGATTCGGTTTTAAGTTTCGAAAGGGTTTTTATTATTAAGTGACAAAAGAAAATGATTTATTTTGAAGAAGGATTATTTTTACATTTGAAATCAGAGTCACCACTTGGCATGATCTGGTGTGCCAAGTCACCTTGGAAAATCATTTTCAAAACTATTTGACTCTTTAAACTGGTTTGCGAACAGAGATTCCAGCTAAGGAATTCTGTTGACGGAGGGGAAGGTGTTAACCCCTCGATCCCATCTTGGTGGAGCGTATCGGCTAATTTTGACACTATGAATGTACAAATCATAAAAAAACACACAAAAACGATCAATGAAACAAACAAAACCAGTCCAAAAATATAGTGTCTAGTCCAATTATTACAACCCGAAACGAAAAAAGGTACTGAAAAGTAAACCTACGCTAACCTACACTAATCCTAAACTACGCTCCAATGCCTTACCCGATGCATTGGGCCTTCATCACGGGCCTCCTCCGTGTACATGATACGTCGGGGCATTCCCCGATGAATAAATACAAATATTACCTCGGGGCATTTCTCGGCGAATGAATACAATCGATCCAAATTCATAAAATAAAACCATTCAGCAAACATTTTCAACATTCAACAATCCAAAATTTCTAAATTTGCCTACCGGAACCTTCTATTTTACTATCAAACTCGACCTATCATGATTCTTATCATATTTCAACATCATCAACGAATTAAAAATTATCCAAATTTACTTTTATCATTTTTCGAGTCCCATTCCCCAAATAACTTAATTTTAATCCTCGAACAAGACCTCATTTCACCATACAATCCATAATCAAGGAACAAACACGAGCAAAATTCACCAAGAACAAAGATTAAACCAGTCACACAAATATTCAATTCGATGCATCGAATATAATAAATAATGAAATAAAAGAGGGGAAGATTAGAATTGGACCTCATCTTGAAACTTTCGAAGAATATTGCTTGATAAAAATAAAGAAACCTGCTCCTAATAGCCTCGAATCGAACCTCAACTCCAATAAATATCAAACTCGATATCACAAATTCTTCGAAGAAATTTGAATTCGGAATCGACAATCTCAACTAGAAACAACTAATCCCGAACAGGATGCTCAACTGCTGATAGGGATTGAAACAAACAACTAATTTTGTATTTAAAATTGGTTGGAATAATGGGTTGTCCACGACAGAGTCGTGTTTGGGGTTAAAGATTTGGCTTCACCGGAGCTTGAAAGACTCGATAGAGACCAAGACGAACAGTAAGCGATGTAGTAACTGAGTTTTCCGGCAAAAAACTCATCGAAAAAGGAGTATTTTCCGCGTTCGTATCTACCTGCTCGCTTTTACTCACCGATTTCACTATTTTCGGTGAGATTCGAACTCGCCGGAGCTCCTATGACCTTGGTGGTGATGAGAACTAGGCACAGATCTGGTGGAAGCACTATTTCCGGTGAGAGCCCTCCAGCAAAAGGGTGTTACTCGCCGGTTTTGGTCATTTTTAGATGCTAATTTGATCTCCGGCGAGATCTAGTCGCCGAACTGACCTTCACTGTTCTCTCCCTCAAGCTCTCTTCTATTCAATTTTTCCTCTGATCTAGTATATGTGTGTTTGATGCGTGCGTAGTACGTTTTCCGATGACCCTCTCCTTTTCCGGTGAAGTTTTTGTGTGTGTATCTAAATTTTTTAGTTATTGTGTGTGATATGTGAATATGGTGATGGAGAGTGAGGTTTCTGGTGAGAATGAGAATTATATGGTAGTGGGGAAGGGTAAGTGGGTTAGTGAGGTGGCGTAGGGGTAGGGGTAGGGTATGATGTGGTTTATTTTAATTGGGTAGGTTGTTAGGATGTTAAAAAGAATAAAAGTTTGTTAGGAATTTTTTTATTTTTGTCATTTTATGGAGGGTATAATCACGTGGGTAAAGGTGTATAATAAAGTGAGGTAAAAAAAAGGAATAAAAATCGGACTTGGGAGGGACAAAATTAGGTGTCTACATCTCCAAGGTTTTCAGCTGAAGTTTCCAGATTTTCAGACTTGATCGTTGAGGACAAGGATAATTTCAAGCGGAGGGCATTGTTATATTCCAATTTAAATAGTTTCCTATTTTAGAATTTTATTAAATACATTTCAATTCAATGAGTTTAGTTGGAATTAGGAAGCAAAATAAGAAGCTTTTAGTAGAATTCTGTTACAATTGTTAAGTGTGCACAGTTATGACAGATTCATAACAGATTTTTCCTCCAATTTCTCAATAGAGTTCCAGTGCCTATATTAGCTTGTAATTGTGGAGACTAATAGAAATTTTGGGAGAATTGAAAGTCAAGTAAAGTAAATTTCCTTTGTTCCTCTCTTGAAGGTGTTTGTTCGGGACTATTCCTTAGAACACTTTTTCTTTTTCTCTTTACACTTCCCCAATAAATTGGGGTTATATCACTATCAGTTCTTGAGAGGGATTTATAGCGGATTAGGGGATGTATTCTAGATTATATTAATCTTTAATCGCTCATTCATGTTCAAGAATCATATGTTATGGTGTCACCTAAACTTTTGTATGTTAAATTCATTGGGCTGAAGTAATTATAGTTTGAATGTATGAATCGTGGAAATCAGAGGTTATAATGCACCTGCATTGAGGGGTGCGAAACTGATATAGAGAAAGATCTTGTTACCTAAGCATAGATTCCTATTGCAGTTAGCAACGCAAGGGAAACTACTCACTAAAGAGAGGTTGACGTAAATAGCTATACATTGTGATGATGATAAATGTGTACTATGTGATCAGATGCAGATAGAAAATACCTCTCATATTCTTGCAATCTGATTTGTATCTGTTGTACTACTGAAGTTTTGATGGTATTACTAAAATTTTGATGATCTACAAACTATACCACAAAGGACTTGATTGGTTGCTAATTCAGTATCCACGGGACCGGTTCCCATTAGAAGTTGACTTCAGAAGATGACAATTGGGTACATCTAGAGTCTGGAGACTGGACTTTTTGCAGAGAGTTGGTGTCATTGCAGTGGAGGTAGCCAACCTCAACTAATGGCATGCGTTTTATGTTTCGTTCTCTCTTATAAAAGGGAACATTGATAAGGAACAAAACCCAGTTTTTGCAATGACGATTACTCTCAAAAGTAAAAGTCATTTCACAAGAACACTGCTCATACTCCACCAGCAAGGGACCTGATCGAGTGTTGACTAAGTCTTGTTATGTATTTTCTCTTACATTATAAATCTACTCCTGAATTATAAAGGATGGTAGATCAATAGCTTATCTAAGTCTTATCTTGAGTTGCCTCAATTAGATTTAATTGATCGAATCACTTTGTATTTGGTCAAGTTTATTTTCACCTTGGGCGAAGTTTTTTCTGGGTAGAGTTACTTAGAACTATCGGCTAGATTTAGTTGACAAGGAGTGTGATAGAGTTGCTACATCAGTCTTGTTGTAAAGTTATTACAAGAGGCTAGGATTAAGAGTTTAATCAATTGTGATTATTTGAATCTGTAATCACTTTATTGCTTGAAATTAGTGGAGAGTTGAAAAATCCTGTGAGAAGGGTCGTGGTTTTTCCTCCCTTGAGTAAGGAAAAACATAGTGTAAGCGTTCCCCGATTTGATTGTACAGCTTATCCTTCAATTCTACGAAATGGTACTTGTTTATTTCACGATCATACATATACCATAATGATTCGGAAACTCTCAGCTCTGATGTCAAATGAAACTACGTTATGTATGATAAAAACATAAATAGAAACCATCCAATAAATAGACAACTTCACTTTGCAAACTCCTTCCCTGAACGAATATATGTAATTCGTGAAGAACTAAAATGAAAGAGTGCCACATATATGAGAAGGGATATATATATATAAAAACATAAATAGAAACCATCCAATAAATAGACAACTTCACTTTGCAAACTCCTTCCCTGAACGAATATATGTAATTCGTGAAGAACTAAAATGAAAGAGTGCCACATATATGAGAAGGGATGTATATATATATATATATATATATATATATATATATATATATATATATATATATATATATATATAAAATCTAAAATTATGAGTAATAGTTTTTTTGTTGGAATTTGAATCGATGAGTACAATAAGATAAGTTTTTTTTAATTAATTAGTGTATTACATTTTTCTTAAAATATTTTGGCATTTTCTCACTCACATACATTAATTCTATTTTTTCTACTCATAACAAACACACCTTTTAATTTAATTTAATTTTCTTGAGATAACTTTTTATGTTATGACACTTTTGACATTCATAAAGTGGAGAGCAAGTTCATTGAAATTATAGTCTATAAGTAAAACAAAAACTCAAATATAATTTTCCTGAGATAACTTTCATCCAATGTTTGTTACTACTCCATTGATCCTACATTTGAAGGAAATGATATGGCCTGCTCGTGTTCCAATTTTGATAAAGTTTATTATTTCATTGAACCTATTTCAAGAGATGATGATTTGATGCAAACTAGATCGATAAATTGGTACATGAGAATTTTTATCATGCAAGTGGAGCTGCTCATGACTTATTCAAATTACATCAGAGAAGATACGTCAACACAGGATACATTTTTGTCGACTAAATTGGTCTATACTTGGTTCATATTTCAGCAAATATACTTGTCACTGCCTAGGTGGTTTTGCTAGCATTTTGAACTGTGTTGAAGATCAAAAGATGATGACAGAAGATGTGATTCTAATATGAGAGATGCAGCAGCAAGTGACTGAAAACACCACAAGCGTCAATGTCGTGAGGCTTCAAAACAACACTGCCAAGGATCTTTCAACAAACATCAATGCTATGAGTCTTCAAAACAACATTGCCAAGGAACATTAAAGTTAGCTAAAGCAAGACGGAAATTCAATTCATGGATAATACATCACTCAAATACTAGTTTTGCAATTTTTAGTACATCATTAGCAAGTTTAGCTTCTTTTATTCACTCATATTGTAACACCAGGTTAAGACATGCTATAAGTCTTATTTTGGTCATTAGCGTAGTTTTTGACTTTAGTTTAAAGCTTTGGCTACATTTGTAATGACTTTGATTTGGAAAAATTTATAAAAAGAACCTAGGCACCTTGCCTAGTGGATTTTGTTAAAAAAAAAATTATTAGACATGGCTTATCTATGTCATCTGTTAAAAGTTTGACTCATTTATGTCGCTGTCATAAAAAGTCTAACTCATCTATATCATTGACGTTATAGAAAAGGTTTATTCGTGCTATTACTTTCTAGTGATGGTTTTGCAAATTCATTTTTGCCACATGACCTCTTATTAGAAATACACGTCACCAAATCTAAATTAATTAATATTAATTAAAATTAAAATTAAAATTCGAACCTAATAAATAAAAGCCAACCCATACCCTACCCAATTAAGCTGAGTGATGTTATTATGAAACTAAGTGTAAAAATAAATAATGAAATTTATTAGTAAGGGTTAGTGTTGGAGATTTGTTTAAATTAATTAGGTAATTGTCCATAATGCAAAAGCCACATTAATAGAATTCAGTTCTTATTCTTCTTCTTCTTTTTTTTTTTTTTATTTAAGTGATATCCTTGAATGAAAGTTTCTTCTTCCTTTTGTTTTTTTTTTTTTTTAAAAAAAAAGAATGATTGGAGTTAATTAGTAATAAATAAAGTTGTTTAATTTTGGAGAATGTCTAAGTTGTAATTTGTAATCTTTTCTTATTATTTTCAAGTCAAATTTTTCTTGTTGGTTTCTATCTTTTTTTTTTATTTAGACTTTGCACGCTATTAACGTCTCTTCAATAAATAATTATAATATTATTTTCTCTTCTTGTTATCTTTTTTTTCTCTCTCTTTCTCCACTATTCTCCCTTCTTCTTTTCTTCACTTTCACTTTTTTATTTTTTATTTTGCTTTTCTTTTTTACTGATTATGAGTTCGTGGAGCAATCAAGTGACGTAAGTTTTTAAATAAAAATTATTCTTCTAATTAAATTTTTGATGTTTTCTCCATATGTGTTCTCATTATTTTAGTTTTTTTTTTTTTGTTAACTCTAATTTTTTTTAATGATTCTTTGGTTATATTCATTCTTTTCTCTTTTATGTTCTCATAATTTTAAGTTTAAATGTTCTTTTTAAGTCAAAGAAATAAGACATGTCATATCTTGATGATTTTTTGGAATTTTTTTTTGCTTATATTTTGATAGTTATTTTTAAGTTATAAAGTAGGGAAAATGTATATATTTTGATTGAAACAATTGATATGAGATGAGTGTGGAATAAATAAAATGTTGTTCTCATATTTTGTGTGTGCATTGATATTTTAGGTCATTTACAACTTCTCTAATTTTATGTCTTTTTTATTAAAGATCTTAATATTTACTCAAAGGAGATTTGAAAAGATCATTTTATGTTATTTATTTATTTATAAGTGACCAAGAAATCTTAATTCCTCAATTTTTGACCAAGAAATAAAATAACGTATACATCACTCTTCTCAGACTCCATTTATAAAATTACACTAAATATATGTTGTTATTATTATTATTATTATTGTAATGAGATAATAAATTTTTATCCAATTTTAAAGAGTAAATAGGAGTAACTACTTCTTTCCCAAATAATTTGGACACTTAAAAGTCCACTTATTCAGATAAGACCTCAATTAATGATAGGATCATATATGACACAATTCATTAATTCCAAGGCAATGAATAGACACAAAAATCTAATTACTGATAAAATTGACCAATTTAAAATAACACAAGGGCAAATTTTAATAATAAATGTTTCACTTTCTCCGTTTCAAATTACATGGCACAGTATAAATTTGAGAGTCAATTAAATTATTTTTCATTGAAATTTTTTATCTAGCTTTTAAATACTTAAATTTATTAATTTTATAAATTTTATTTCATAAAACTTAAATTTTTTTATGTCTTAAGTTTAAAACTCATAATTTCAATTACGCCACATAATAAAATAATATATGATTCTCTATTGGAAATTTTCAGGTTTGACAAGTATGTCTTGGTTAAGAAGTGGCTGCATTTGACTGCTGATTTATTTGCCATCAAAGATAATGTTGTTGATCCCAATTATGTTGGTAAGTTTTTTTTAATAAAAATTATTACTGATCTAAACTTATTATTATGCTATAATATAATAATCCTGATTATCATTTATTAAAAGTTTATAATCTTGAGATTCTTTGTTAAATGACCTTTTCAAGTCTTTTTTTAATTAAATAGAATACAAGTTTTTTTTTCTTTTGGGAAATGACCCATTTTTTAGTCTATCCGACTGGTATATAACAGATCAATTATCATCCAACAAATCGATTGTCGATTCGATAAATTGATTATCGATTCGATTTATATATGGACAGATCGATTATCAGTCTGCTAGATTGATTATCGATCCAGCCTATATATGGATAGATCGATAATTCGACCTACACTAACCCAAGCATCATTATCTAACTCTAAATGAATGATAATCTCGATGCACGAAACATCCTGCATTCACGCAAAGTCAAGGAAAAGGGCTCGCAGCCTAAGGGAATGTAACTTAGGCTGACTACCCTTTAGGCTGGCTACCGTAACCCAAACATCAATATCTAACTTCAAATGAATGGTAATCTCGAGGAACAAATCATAGTGCATTCACCCAAAGTCCGGGAGAAAGGCCTCCCCGTCCAAGCGGATGTAACCTAGGCATCCTATCCTAACCCAAGAATCATAACTAGCTTCAAATCAATGATAATCTTGAGGTATGAAGCATCATGCATTCATCAAAGTCCGGCGGAAAGGCCCGCAACCCAAGGAGATGTGACCTAGGTAGACTACACTAACCCAAGCATCAATAGATAACTCCAAATGAATGATAATATTGAGGCACGAAGCATCATGCATTCATCCTATGTCTAAGGAAAAAAAGGGATGTGAATCAATCGTCAACTTCAAATGAATGATAATCTTGAAGCACTAAGCATCCTGCATTCACCTTCACCCAAAGTGACCTAGAGAACCTACTCTAACTCAAGCATCAATAACTAATTCTAGAACTCTGTTTATTCCTTTCATGTCATTTTAGTTTTATACATATGACTACATCAACAACAACATACCAAGTTTAATCCAACAAAGTGGGGTATGGGGAGGGTAGAGTGTACGCAGTCCATACCACTACCTAAGAAGAAGTAGAGACATTGTTTTGGGTAGACCCCCGACTAGTTTTATTTATGTGGCTAATAAGGAAAGTGTGCCATATCAATTTTTCTTGAAAGTGTTTTTCATGCTTCTAAATTGCAGTATTTGCTATTTGTTATTTTGGAGGGATGTGGACCATGTATTGACTGATACTTTTATTTGTGGTGATGTGCTAACGTACAATTATTTGATTTCTGGGATTTGTTTCATCTATCGAATCCCCGGAGGGGTTTCTAAAGGAGTGGTGGAATTTTTTCTATGATACATACACGTTACCTAAACTCTTCCAATTTAAGTTCATCTTTTTCAAAGACTATCATAATTTAAATGCATGATTTTTTTGAACTCTCAGGAAGCACATACTATTGACAATGCTGTATGTAATATCCCCTCCGATCTTCCTGCGCTTTCTCCTCATTCTACTATGCTATCGTTTGAGCAAAAACTATCTCCTATGGTGCCGGCCTTCCACTGACGATACCCGACTATGTGTGGATGTATGCTTTAAGCTTTGTTGATATGCATCATCCAACTCAGCTGGTGCCATTTGAAACCAATTTTAGGTAGCAACATGTTGTGTTTATTTCTTACCCGGACCAACATTTCTGCGTTTGATATATTTTATATTGTTTGCACTCTTCACTTAACTTCGTGTTATATCTATTCTACATTGTTCTTGAACAAAATCACGTTTCCATTGGGTTTTGTGCAATGCAATTATGACTGTAAAAATGAATTTATCCAATTTTGTGTTGTCTTTCTTGGTAACTAGTTATATTGCATAGTGAAAGCATCAATTTGGTTGTTGAAGTTCGTGAATCTGTCAATTTCTAACACTTTTTTATTTTCATGTGTCATACAGCTACCCGATGGAGCTGATACTAGATATACCTCAACTATGGGAGGCAAGACTATGTCTTTACATTTCCGAGACAACAACATATTTTTTTTTTAAGTTGCAACATAACTATCGGTTTTATTCCTTCCAGGATAAAGGAGAGGGACTTGGTATTTACGCTGAACAAATTACGCAGATGGAGCCATACTCCGATGCTCTTACTACGGCTATGCTTCCGATGCCAGATCCTTTTGAAGCAGGTTTTTTTGTGTTGGTTTCAAATGCCTTGCATTTAAGACCAAAAGAAAATCTTTTACCACAAATTAAATTTCTCATTCTCTATTTAAATTTATGTGTCACAGGGAGCGATTTTAAGAAAGAAAGGGAGTCTTTTGAAACATGACTGCTAAAATAAACTTTTTGTTATAGTAAAATAAGAATTTTAAAGTTAAATTATTCATAAATATATACTTGAGTCATTTTGTTGAGGACAAACTAATAAGGAAAGTTTGCCGTATAAATTAGGATAAACAGAGTGTACCATACCAAAAGTAAACTTGATAGATAGTAGTAGGTTTCAACATGCAGTGTCAATTCTTATATTAACATATCATTAAAATGAAAATTTTATTTAAAAAATTTAGATATAGAATTTTGTTATTGTTATGATTATTATTATTTTTTAAACTGTCTAAAAAGAAAAGACTACCCATAGAATAAAGATTGGATGGAATGATTGATAATGTCATTCTTTGAAGTGTTTGGTGCACTATATCGGAAGTTAGTTTTTTCTGGAAAGTGCTTTTCGTGTGTCAAAATTTGCATTAATTGCTATTCTTTATTTTGGAAGGATGTTCACAACATAGTGACTGATCATTTTGTTTGTGTTGTTGTGCTAATAATATTCAATTATTTAATTTTGCGATTTATTTCTACAAGATTGGTGGTATGAGTTCTTCAGTATGTTAAGCTCTAATCAGGCTGAGCATGCCGAAGAGCCCTATGCTGAGGTGTTCTCTAGACTTTTCTAAGTAAAATTTAACTTTTTTTGAGACAACTATAATCTAATTTATTGATTTTTTATAAATTCTCAGGCTGCACAAACTATGGACAATGTGGTACCTCAAGTCCCATACGCTGTGCCAGTTAGCTCTCTTACTATGCATCGTTTGGTCCTTATTTTATAGATTACAATGTCTCCCTTACGATGTCAATCTTTTGTCCTAACTATAGGCACATAACATATCATTGGCGGTGCCGGCCTTTAGTCCTGACAGATCGCAAGAGCAATGCCCTTTCGATCAAACTGTGCAGATGGAACCAAGTCCCCGTGCCCATAAAAAGATTAAGCTTTTGGTGCCAGAACCTTCAGAAGCAGGTTCGTTGTATTGGTTTCAAATACTTTGAGTTTATGTTTTAGAATCTTTTATCTTTTATTTTGATAACACATATGAGCTCACCTTAGTAGTTTTTACTCTTCTACGTTGACTTAACATGCATTAAGATGATAACCAAATACTGCTAGAAAGAATGTATCTGTAGCCTAGATTATTTGGTCATTACAGAAGTGACTCAAAAAGTTTTTTGTTTTGACTTGTCAAAGTATGCATTTTGAACCAGAATACTAATGTCAATTTTTGTTAGTGTATGAAAATGTTATGGCCGTGTGGATGATCTGTTTGTCAATTATAAACTCTTCAACGAAAATTAAATAGTTCTCTGTTATAACGGAAACTCATATCAGATTCTTTGTTGATTATCGTTGTCAGGTTGTTCCATTGACTCCAGCTCTGAGATGCAGCAAACTCCCGAGTCTGATCATTATCTCGCGATTTCCGATCTTCCTCTTGACATGGCATTAAGAAGGTGATTAGTTTGAGAAAGATTATAATACGTTAGCTGTTATAATATATGTAGGCTATATATGCCATGAATAAAGACAACTGAACTTCTTTTACTTAATTTTATATTGATGGTACTTGTATTCAAGTCCATTGTTAGGTTTATATAAAACACCGCATTCTTCCATGGTTGTGAATAAGCCTTTCTTAGAATAGTGAGAAGCCTAGTCAACATATCGACAGATTTGTGTTAAAATGATGACGGTAACTTTGGTGCATGAAGGATTCTGTGTTTGCACAAGGTTCGGGGAAGGATCTGTAACACCCCGTAAAAGTCGTGCATGGATTAGCCTTTAATACAGTGCCCTTAGACTTAAAAACTTGAAAATGTTTCTAAGTGTCATGAGGACTTAGAGTCATTTTAGCTGGCAATCTTCGGGATACAACTTTTCAACTTTCCCGACATCCGTTTTTAGATTTTCAAGTTGAGTTATGATCGAGAAAGCTCATAGTACATCTCGGATAAGTTTCGGAAGTTTTTGGAATGCATAAGGCTGAGTTTGGATTTCAAAACAGTAGCAAAATGTATAGCCTATTGCCCAGTTTTCAGCATTTCAGGGTCAACTTCAAACGATCATAACTCCCTGTATATAATGAACTGTGTGAGATATAATATATCAAAAGAAAGCTCTTTCAGTCCTATTTCAAATTCAGTTGGTTTCATCTAATTTGAGTATATGAGTAAAAAGTAATAGTCGATTTACTCCAACCTATCAAACTGTCAACTGAGGGACAAATTTGACCTTAATTGTTCCTTAGGAGTATTTTGGTCATCCTCCACCCCTATATATACCACCAACACGGGATTTAATCCCTCAAACACCAAAATACACCTTCATTCATCAAAATTGCTCAAGAACACTCCTTAGGGTTTCAAAATAAAAACCCAAAGTGCAAGATTCGACCGTAGGTTTTCGAAGATAATTACATATTCGGAATCAGAAATCCGCGAGCTTCAAGAAACATCTAGTATTTTTGGAAATAGAAGTACGTGGGGTTATCCTAAAATCTCATGGGTGTAGTTTTTATGAACATGCATGCTTTTAAATGGGGGTTTTCAATCAAATGTTAATAACTTGCTTTCAATATGATTTCTAAGTCATTTTTCTTTATGTCATGAGAATTAGTTGCCTATATACTTCAATGGTTGAAACCATGCATATGTGATTTGAGATTTTCCATGGAAGTTTGATAAATACGAATGATAAATTGCTTTCAAATTCCCATGATAATGTCTTGATACCCCATATCATATTGTGACCAACAAAAGAGAGCATGAATTTGAAATAATTATTGTTCACCGCTTGTAAATGATGAAGAACCTTGGTTTTTACATGATAATGCATATGTGGATGTGATATTGATGACTTGCAAGTTGGGTATGATGATACCCTACAGAATATGATACGTGATTGAATTAAATGAAGTTTGAATGCATTGATTTTACATGAGATAGGTGGATGCCCGAAGAAGGCGTTTGAGTGTAAGGGCTCACACCGGAAACTGTGTTTACCGACACGGAAATTTGGTACCAGGCTAAGTGATCTTGTGTACTTGACTTTATGTCATTTCCAAATTGGGACTATAGGTATGAGCTCGGGCAAAGTGATCTTGGACACTACCATTGGGTCGAGACACCATGATTCGTGGTCTTGTGTGTCTCTCCCTTACTTATTGTCATGACCCGAATCAGGGCCTGGCCGTGATGAGCATTTCAAACCATGGAGGCCCGAAACACCCTATCTAATTCGGAAACATGGTCATAAATATGAAAAGAAATAATAATGGGGAAATAAAGTTCACCCAACATCAATCATCCTCTAGACAACTTTCTGTGAAAATCTCTAAAAATAACTGAGTCAAGTAACTGTATATAAATTGGGACAAGGCCCCAAAACTAAATATAAGATAAAAGGACGGCAGGACATAAGACCTTCCGAAGCATAGAAGGCTCACCACTTGTCTCTGCAACTCTGTCTGAATGATCTACTGATTCTTTTGACCCCTAGACTGGGCCTCTGAACCTGAGAGGTTGGAGAGGGGAGGGGGTCATCACAAAAGTACTGGCACACAGAGATATCAAAAAAAAACATAATTCCAAAACTTATCCGAGATGCACTATTTCCCGATCATAACGCAACTTGAAAATCTAAAAACGGATATCGGGAAGGTTGAAAATTTGTATCCCAAAAAAAATTATAGTCTATTTAATTAAAAAGAAAACTTGAAAAGACCATTTAACAAAGAATCCCGATTATCATTTATTAAAAGTTTTCTATAATCTTGCATGACTTATAAGTCATGAGTAAACATGAAATTATTTATTGATGCTTGAGTTACAGTAGGTTGTGTAGGTAACTTTGGGTGAATGCAGGATGCTTAGTGCGTCGATATTATCACTCATTTGGAGTTAGCTACTGTTGTGTGGGTTAGGGTAGCCTATCTAGGTCACATTCCTTGGGTCTGCGGATCCTTTTCCCGGACTTTGGATGAATGCATGATGCTTCGGGCCTCGAAATTATCATTCATTTAAAGTTACCTCCGATGCTTGGGTTACGATAGGCTACCTAGGTTATATCCACTTGGGTGGGGGAACTTTTTTCCGTTCTCTGGGTAAATGCGCTATGTTTTGTTCCTTGAGATTATCATTCATTTGAAGTTAGCTACTGATGCTTGGGTTGGGGTAGTCAATCTAAGTTACATCCCCTTAGGCTTTCGGCCTTTTTCCTGGACTTTGTGTGAATGTAGGATGCTTCGTTATCCTGCATTCTCCCAAAGTGCGCAGTCCAAGGGGATGTAACTTAGGTTACCCACCCTAACCCAAGCATCAATATATCTAACTTCAAATGAATGATAATCTCGAGGAAAAAAACCATAGTGCATTCACCCAAAGTCCGGGAGAAAAGCCCCCCGCCCAAATGGATGTAACATAGGCATCCTATCCTAAGCTAAGCATCGTAGCTAACTTCAAATCAATGATAATCTTGAGGCACAAAGCATCATCCATTCACCCAAAGTCAGGAAAAAGGCCCGCAACCCAAGGGGATGTGACCTAGGTAGGCTACACCAACCCAAGCATCAATAGATAACTCCAAATGAATGATAATCTCCAAGCACTAAGCATCCTGCATTCACCCAAAGTGACCTAGACAACCTACTCTAACTCAAGCATCAATAACTAATTCAAGAACTCTGTTTATTCCTTTGATGTCATTTTATTTTTATACGTATGAGTACATCTACAACAACATACCAAGTTTAATCCCACAAAGTGGGGTCTGGGAAGGGTAGAGTGTACGCAGTCCATACCACTACCTAAGAAGAAGTAGAGGTTGTTTTCGGTAGACCCCTGACTAGTTTTATTTATGTGGCCAATAAGGAAAGTGTACCATATCAATTTTTCTTGAAAGTGTTTTTTGTGTTTCTAAATTGCATTAATTTCTATTTTTTATTTTGTAGGGATGTGGACCATGTATTGACTGATACATTTATTTGTGGTGATTTTCTAATGTATAATTATACATCTATGATACATACACGTTCCGTCAGGCTGAGCGTGCCCAAGAATCCAATACTGAGGTGTTACCTAAACTTTTCCCATTTAAGTTCATCTTTTTTAAAGACTATTATAATCTAAATGCATGATTCTTTTGAACTCTCAGGCAGCACATACTATTGACAATATTGTATCTAATATCCCCTCCGCTCTGTCGCTTTCTTCTCATTCTACCATGCTATCGTTTGAGCACAATATATATCCTATGGTGCCGACCTTCCACCTGACGATACCCGACTATGCGCTGATGTATGCTTTAAGCTTTGTTGATACGCATCATCCAACTCAGCTGGTGCCATTTGAAACCAATTTTAGGTAACAACATGTTGAGTTTATTGCTTATTCGGACCAACATTTCTGCGTTTGATATATTTTATATTGTTTTCACTATTCACTTAACTTCATGTTATATCTATTCTGCTTTGTTCTTGAATAAAATCACGTTTCCATTGTGTTGTTTTTTTGCAATGCAATTATGACTGAAAAAATGAATTTATCCAATTCCGTGTTGTCTTTCTGGATAACTAGTTATATTTCTTAGTGAAAGCATCAATTTGGTTGTTGAAGTTCGTGAATCTATCGATTTCTCTACCCGATGGAGCTGATACCAGATATGCCTTAACAATGGGAGGCAAGAGTATGTGTTTACATTTCCAAGACAGCAACATATTTTTTTTAAGTTGCAACATAACTGTCGGTTTTATTCCTTCCAGGATGAAGGAGAGGGACTTGGTATTTTCGCTGAACAAACTACGCAGATGGAACCAAATTACTCTGATACTCTTGCTACGGCTATGCTTCCGATGCCCGATACTTCTAAAGAAGGTTTGTTTGTATTGGTTTCAAATGCCTTGCGTTTTAGAAAAAAAGAAAGTGATTCATGTGATTCGCGTTTGAGTTTGATGGTTATTTTGTGATTGTGTGTTTGAGCTTCTTTAATTACTGTGGTTTGATTGGTTGATTTAATTGAGACTTATTTAATCGTGTTGGTTGATGTTGGTTTCGGACTTTAAAAGTGAATTGATAAATCGAAGCATGTGTTAATCATTGGTGGGGAATGAATTTGGGACGGGGATCGAAAAATTAAAAAAAAGGTGAATATTATGATACTTTGACACATTGTTGATGTCAAATGTGATATGCCGTCGAGCGGGTAGGCAAATAGTAAGCTCGGGTAGGCAAGGTTAGAATTGGTGTAGTGTTGGAATGTGCGTGTGAATGTCTCTTTCTAGATTATCGTGTTTAATTTAGATGTATTTATTTAGCTGGGGGATGCCTCGAGATCACTTGTATTTATTCACCGGGGAATGCCCCGATGTATCATGTTGGCGGACAATGATCGTGATGAAGGCCCGCAGCGTCGGGTAAGGCATTGGAGCTTAGTCTAGATTTAGTTTAGACTAGGATTTATATTTTCGTATTTTTTTTTTAAATTTTCTCGGACTGTATAATTGGACTGGACTTTACATTTTGGACTGCTTCATTTTGTTTATTGTTTGATTATTTTGCGTTCTTTTGTGTGATTTATACATTTCATAATGCCAAAAATAGTCGATACACTCTACCCAGCGACCGTGGTTGAACCACGGGATCGAGGGGTGCCTAACGCCTTCCCCTCGGTCAACAGAATTCCTTAGCCGGAATCTCTGTTCGCAAACCAGTTTAAGAGTCAAATGGTTTCGAAAAGGATTTTCCAAAGGTAACTTGGCACACCGGATTATGCCAAGAGGCGACTCTGAATAAAAATGTAAATAATCCTTTTCCGAAACAAATTTTCATTTCTTGTCACTTAAATAGTAAAGCCCTTTCGAACTTTAAAATATACACATTTTTTGGAGTACGCGTAAAAAAGAGGGTGTGACAATGCAGAATGTGGTACCTAAAGTCCCATACGTTGTGCCAGTTAGCTGTCGTACTATGCATCGTTTAGTCCTTATTTTATAGATTACAATGTCTCCCTTACGATGTCAATCTTTTGTCCTAACTATAGGCACATAACATATCATCTGTGGTCCCGGCGTTTAGTCCTGAGAGATCGCAAAAGCAATGCCCTTTCGATCAAACTGTGCAGATGGAACCAAGTCCCCGTGCCCATAAAAAGATTAAGCTTTCGGTGCCAGAACCTTCGGAAGCAGGTTCGTTATATTGGTTTCAAATTCTTTGAGTTTATGTTTTAGAATCTTTTATCTTTGATTTTGATAACACATATGAGCTCACCTAAGTCGTTTATACTCTTATACATCGACTTAACATGCATTAAGATGATAACCAAATACTGCTATAAAGAATGTATCTATGGCCTAGATTATTTGGTCATTACAGAAGTGACTCAAAAAGTTTTTTGTTTTGACTTTTCAAAGTAATAGACTACCTATATAATTATTAAATACATCTGGGTTATTCTGTAATTAGTTATTCTTCAGTTCTCTATATATACAGCTGTAACCCCTTCAATATCAATAAGATCAATTATTATTAAATTATATCATGGTATCAAAGCTAGGGTTTCTTCTTCCGCCCAAACCCTAATCTCTCCTCTTTTCCCACGTGTGTGCGTCGCCGCCACCGTCTACACCACGCCGCACGGCCTCCCTCCTCCGTCGTATTTCGGCGCCATGGACAAGGTTGTTGATCCTCTGTCAAATTTACCATCTGGAGTAAAATTACTTCTCAGGAATCTCCACAACCTCATCCCCGAAAAATTATCTGACAACAACTACCCGGCCTGGGCACTTAACGTCCGCACCGCCCTCGCAGCCAACTTGCTGCTCGGATGGATTGACGGTGCGGAGAAGCCGCCGCCCGAGACAGCCGAGAAGGACGGCGTCATGCTCCCAAATCCCGACTACCTTCCGTGGATGATCGTTGACACTCAGATCCAAGCCTGCCTTCTCGCAGTTATTAGCCCCTCTGTGCACAAACACGCCCGGGGTTTTCTCACATCGGCTTCACTTTGGGACGTACTAGCCACAAGGTACAACTCTGTGTCCACGGCTCATATTTTTCAGTTGCGTGACAGATTGCATACTCTTCGGAAGGGAACGAAGACGATGACTCAATAACTTGATGATGTGGCCTCTATTCTGTCTGACCTAGATGCTGTGAACGAGATTATTCCTGAACGAGACGTGGTGAATGCCGTGATACGTGGTCTTCCGGCTGGCTATTCCTCTCTCAAATAGCATATTCGCCTCTCACCTGTCGAAATCACTCTGAATCAACTGTCTGGATGGCTTAATGCAGAAGAATTGAATCTAGACATGGAACACAAATTACTGCTCGGAGAAGCCAGTTCCACCCCTGGCGTCACGGCTCTTTACTCGGCTGGCAGCGGGGGCTCGGCCAGGGGTCGCGGTGATGATCTCCGTAACCAAGGGCGAGGCAGCGGCGGCGGTGACCGTCGGAACGCCGGGCAGCAAGGCAGAGGCGGGCCTCCACCGAGGGACGGCTTCCAGTCAGGCCGCGGACAGGGACGAGGAAAACAGCGGGGACCCACACGAGATCTTCCGACGTGCCAAATTTGTGCTAAGCGGGGCCATTCTGAGGCTAATTGCTGGTATCGTTATGATGACTCGCAGAATGTAAATAGCCAGTCCGGAGGATCAAGGGCGATGCATGCATCCACAAACGCTCAATCTGGCGATTGGTATCTAGACACAGGTGCTAACACCTATGTGACGTCGGATTATTCACAACTTCAAGCTCCTCATCCGTATCATGGCTCAGAAACTATTACAGTAGGCAATGGTCAATCCCTTCCCATCACAAACACCGGCTCTGGGTATGTCTATACCCCAAATGGTAAATTTCATCTCTCAACCCTTCACCACGTCCCTTCCCTCACATCCAATCTTTTATCTGTTTATCGCTTTACTAAAGAAAATAACTGCACCCTCATTTTTAATGACACCAATTTCCAGATAGTGGACAATACCACGAACCGGGTGCGGTACACGGGCCGCTGTGAGCATGGGCTATACACTCTTCCATCCAGGTCTCCGTCTGTTGTGAGTCAAGCAATTCTCTCGTCCACCTGGCATCGCCGGCTTGGGCACCCATCATCCGCCATCACCAAATCCATTTTATCTTCCTTAGGTTTTAATTTTTCAGAAAAATTACATTGCGAGTCCTGTTCAGTGTCTAAATCTTGTCGTTTACCTTTTTCACTGTCTGAACACAAGGCCACTGCGCCATTTCAATTAATTCATTCTGATGTTTGGGGTCCAACCTCAGTTCCTTCTGTTCAAGGTTTTCGTTATTATATCTGTTTTGTTGATGATTACAGTAAATTCACTTTGCTTTATCCTCTGAAATTTAAATCCGAAGCTTACAATATTTTTGTCAACTTTGACCGAATGGTTCAAAATCAATTTAATGCCAAAATCAAAATTTTTCGAAGTGACAATGGCAAAGAATTTGTCAACAATGCCTTTGGTGTTTTTCTTCAAAATCTAGGGGCTCTTCATCACACTTCATGTCCATATACCCCTGAACAAAATGGCGTTGCTGAGCGCAAACACCGTCACCTAATAGAAACAGTTGTTGCGCTCCTCCATGATTCCACCTTATCTGTTTCCTTTTGGGTTGATGCCCTTGCTACTGCCAACTACCTCATAAATCACATGCCCACTCACACTCTCTCCAACTCCACTCCATATGCCCATCTCTACAATCATCCACCCGACTACATCCATCTCCGCCCGTTTGGGTGTCTAGTTTATCCCTGGTTGCGTCCACACACTCAACATAAACTTCAACCTCGGTCCACCCCTTGTGTCTTTCTAGGCTATCATCCCACTATCAAAGGTTACAAATGTTTCGATCCTGTATCTCAGAAAATATATGTTTCCCGTCATGTTCGTTTTGTGGAGGAACAATTTCCTTACACAAGTCTTTCCTCTACTCCATACTCCCCCAATCCACTTGGCATTGTGCCATTATTTCCGTCCTTTTCACCCGCTCATGCTCCGGCTCACTCGGCACCTAACCCGGTACCCCACTACACCACTACCCACCCGTACCAACCACCTAGCCACTCGAACCAACCACCCACCCACCCAAATCCCCAAACCTCCCACCCGAACACCCAGCCGACTGCCACACAGCACACCACTTCCCTACATCATACTCCTAACACACATACAGCCACCCCATCCACCGCTGCACATCCCAGCTCCCACGGCAGCCCCACCCAACCCCCGTCCACACATCATACAACTCCACCACCCCTTCCTAATCACCCTCCAATCAACACTCACCCTATGACAACCCGAGCCAAGGCTGGTACCTTCAAACCCAAAGCCTACCACACTCAAATACCCTTTGATGCACATCCCATAACTGAGCCTACTACCTACAACCAATCCTCCAAAAATAGTTTTTGGTGCCAAGCTATGGATGAGGAATTTCAGGCTCTGACTGAACAACGTACATGGGATTTGGTACCTCTGCCTAGTAACCGAAAGTCTATTGGGTGCAAATGGGTGTTTCGCATCAAACGAAATTCAGATGGATCTCTTTCTCGCTATAAAGCACGTCTGGTTGCAAAAGGGTATCATCAGGAGTATGGTGTGGATTATAAGGAGACCTTCAGCCCTGTTGTTAAGAAACAGACTATTCATCTGGTCTTGTCTCTTGCTCTTCACTATGATTGGCCGCTTCATCAGTTAGACGTCAGCAATGCCTTTCTTCATGGTCATCTTGAGGAAGAAATCTATATGGTTCAGCCACCGGGATATGGTAATCCCAACCGTCCTCACTATGTTTGCAAGCTTCGCAAATCACCGTATGGCCTGAAACAGGCCCCACGTGCCTGGTACACACGCCTCTCTACTTTTCTGCAGGGTCTTGGTTTTCGCACCTACCATCATGACAACAGCCTCTTCACCCTTCACTGTTCTCGAGGGACTGTCATCATTCTTATCTATGTGGATGATATTGTTATTACAGGCAGCTCGTCATCACTCATCACTGAAATTACTGAGGCTATGCATCGTGACTTCAAACTTAAGGACCTCGATCCTCTGGAGTTCTTTCTTGGCCTCGAACTCATCCGCAAATCGGGAACCATATTGATGCATCAGACAAAATATACCCTTGAACTTCTAAATCGAGCTGGAATGACAGACTGCAAACCCGCGGTCACTCCCATGGCAGTCCGCCAATCCCCAGGGCCGAATACTCCCTTTGCCGATCCTACACTATATCGGAGCCTCGTCGGTGGACTTCATTATCTTGCTGTTACTCGTCCGGACATCCAATATGCAGTCAATCGAGTCTCCCAATCAATGCATGCTCCCACAGAACAACACTTTCAGGCCTTGAAACGCATTCTGCGCTATCTTCAAGGTACTCTTCACTGTGGAATTTTATTTCAAAAGGGCTCGTTTGATATATCTGTTTTTTCTGATTCGGATTGGGCTAACGACAAAGATGATCAGAAGTCCACTACTGGATATATTGTTATGATGGGACCAAATCTGATTTCCTGGTGCACCAAGAAGCAAACGCGAGTGTCCCGTTCCTCCACAGAAGCAGAATATCATGCCATGGCTGCGGGTGTTGCTGAAGCCATGTGGTTACGATACCTTACGGATGCACTTGGCATTCCCCCGACGAAACCACAGATTTATTGTGACAATCAGTCCACTATTTGTGTTACCAAAAATCCAGTCCTTCATGATCGTATGAAGCATGTTGGGTCCGACTGTCACTTTGTTCGCGATGAGGTACTTGCAGGAACGATGGCCACGCACTATGTCCCATCTACTGATCAGCTTGCGGGGGGATAATAGACTACCTATATAATTATTAAATACATCTGGGTTATTCTGTAATTAGTTATTCTTCAGTTCTCTATATATACAGTTGTAACCCCTTCAATATCAATAAGATCAATTATTATTAAATTATATCACAAAGTATGCATTTTGAACCAGAATACTAATATCAATTTTTGTTAGTGTATGAAAATGTTATGGCTGTGTGGATGATCTGTTTGTCAATTATAAGCTCTTCAGCGAAAATTAAATCATTCTCTGTTATAATGGAAAGCCATGTCAGATTCTTTGTTGATTATCGTTGCCAGGTTGTTCCATTGACTCCAGGTCAGAGATGCTGCAAACTGATCAATATCTCGCAATTTTCGATCTTAATCTTGGCATGACATTAAGAAGGTGATAAGTTTGAGAAAGATCATAATTTGTAGCTGTTATAAAGTATATGTAGACTATATATGCCATGAATAAAGACAGATGAATTTCTTTTACTTAATTTAAAGAAACAATATATTGATAGTACTTGTATTCAAGTCCATTGTTAGGTTTATCTAAAAGATCGTATTCTTCCTTGGTTGTGAGTTAGCCTTTCTTAGATTAGCGAGAAGCCTAGTCAATCATATCTATAGATTTTTGTCAAAATGATGACGGCAACTTTGGTGCATGAAGGATTCTATGTTTACGCAAGGTTTTGGGAGGGGCCATATCCCAAGCGATACAATGTAGGCAGCCTACCCTGATGCAAGCATCAATAGCTGATTCCATTGCTCAAACTTGTGACCTAAAAGTGACACAGCGGCAACTGGTGTACCAAGCATTCTACGTTAGAAGGGCCTAGAGAAAGACTGCATTGCAAGGGTTGTGATGTATACAAGCTACCCTAATGCAAGCATTAATGGATTCTTTGACGTCTCGAACCCGTGACCTGTAGGTCACACAGAGACAATTTTACCGTTCTTGCTAAAAAGTTTTATTACAAGTGATTTATATCTGTGATCTCTTGAGATTACCTGAAGAGTAGAGTGCATAGATTGAGGAAATGAATGTTAGTTCAATTTACCTCACCGCCTTTCCTCATAGGAGCAGACCAAGAAATCTTTCTCAGAGAAACGGATTGTTTCCTAGCTCCATACGCTTTGAGCGCGAAGCCTTCCATATGAGAACACTAGTTTGATTCGACCACTCTCATCATTATTGATGTAATGATCGCGCTGTCAAGCAAGCTTAGACTGTTAGGCTCCAATGTTTTGAAAAGCGAAAAGCACAAAAAGGAAACAAGATCTATGGGCGTGAAGCGAAAAGTGAGAACTAAAGCGCATGCTTCTGTGAAGTAAAGCACACGAGTTACAGAAAACAAAAAAAATACCTAATATATATAATATAATGCTATACTAAAGCTATATTAATCCAATTCCTCATAGTTAAGCCATAACTGTTTATCATTGGAATTCTTTTGCGTATCATCATTTGAGCGCACATTTCTCTAAAGCATCGTCTCTTCCTCGTGAACAGATAACTCCTCGTTTGGCATGTTTTATCGCTTTAAACGGCAAAACTCTCACCCTTAATAACACTATGAGTCTTAGCCGATCTTTCCATCATAACATGAAGGAAAGTTGCTTTTATTTACTTTGATCTCTTGAGCAAATAGCTTGGTATAAATCAAACATATTTTAGACTACTTTGTCTTTGCAAGTCGTCTAAAACCTTTTCATCTTGGACATTCCAATTTCAGCAAGTTATTAGTAGAGAGGTCCAACCTGGTACAAGTAGTAGTGCCGGAGAACGTTATAAACTAAATAGAAACATTCCATTTGTGACTTCGTTTCTCTTTTCCTTATAATTTCATAATATAGAATATAAAGTACACAATGAAGTAAAACGCACAAGTTATGGAAAATAAAATGAGAACAATACATGTATGAATTTAATGCTATAATTTAGTTATGGTTAGGATTTTTTGTGTATCTTCATCTGAAGCGCATTGTTTCGCTCATAAAGCAACAAATCCTCGCTTGGATTGCTTTTCGTTGTTATAGTCCTGTTGCAAAAAGTCCTACATTGGTTATATAGTGTAACACCCCAATTTTCTGAACTGGAATGCTACATGGTGCTCATGACCCCGAAGGACCACAAGCTAACCCATGACTGATATCAGTACCTGTATACTGCATAATATAATATGAAAATGCGGAAACATGTATTGCAAGGCCATAAGTTTCAACGGAATAAAACATCTGATAAAAATAATATCTGAAAATGGTATAACAATACCCAAAATGAAATCTGAAATAACTGTCTAACATGCTATAGTCTGGAAATACTATAGTCGTCTGAAAGCCTCTAACTGTACTGACTAAGGAGTTGATGGGACATGTCCCCAACTAACTCCAACTACTGAAAGAAAATAAGAACTAAAAGAATGAACTAATCCAATAATATCATCCTCGAATGATGAGGACTCACTGCCAACTCTGTCTGCTGAAATCTGGAATGCTACTGCTGATCTGGAGCTCGTGTCTCTGAACCTATGGAGTAGAATAAAAGAAATATCATAGCGTAAATGCATCAGTACGTTGGAATGTACTGAGTATGCAAGTGAGGTAGGCTAAATGTAAAGGGTTTACATGCATGAACAATGCTGACTGATATGAACGTGAGATACATACATACATAAGTAAGTGTAACTAAACTCGCAAAAATACGGACTACGGATTTTGAATACTGACAATATGATCTTACTGATACTGAGATACTGATTGATTGAGTTTACTGAGATTGATGTGTAAGATACTAATGAGTGAGGAAACTGATACTATATTGTTGAATACTGAAGGACTGAAACTGTATTACTGATACATGGATAACTATTTCTGATAGTTCTGATTATGAAGAACTGGCCTGGTTGACTGTATCTGACATTCTAATTATAAAGAATAAATCTGATTGACTGTATATGACAGTCATGAATGTAAAGACTGATAATATAAGTTCTGATAACTGGAAATTTGATAACATGAGTTCTGAGAACTGATATGACTGATAACATGAGTGATTGCATTTGACAGTCCTGAATATAGTGGAACTAGTTAAGTTTCATATTGATGGGTGACTATAGATGACAGTCCTGAAATCTGAAGAACTATCCGAGTTCATTTACTAAGACTGAGAATGGGATTGAAATTGAGACTATGAGAGATAATCATCTAACCGACATACCCCGAAACTGAACTGGTTGGGGTCCAATCTTTGCCCTGATTGGAAGGGCGTCAATACCGTGCCACGGGTAGAGACAATATGTGAGTAACCCTATTTGTGCTTAGTAGCTCATTCCGTCTGCCCTACTATCAGGTAAACTCAAGGAGATGCATTAGCCTTATGGGTAGGTACATCTCAACCTATGCTGGCTATGTAGTTTTGGAATGCAAGGATTACTTCTAGGAGTTACACCCTTTGACTATGGCAGGTGAGTTCCCATCCTTGGTTCACTCGGTGCTAAATCCTACTCTCAACTGAATAGATACTGAACTGATTAACTAATCTGAATTGATTAATTGGACTGAACTGGTTAACTGAACTGAGTTGATTAACTGAACTGACACTAGTGGGATTGTTTAGCGGAGCTAAACTGAGTTTACTGAATTCTGATGACGGGCGGAATATACTGAGTTTCTGAGGACTGATTGAGAGTACTGAAGTTACTGAAAGCACTAGAATTACTGAAGTCCTGATATCACTGAGTACTGAGATCACTGAGATTACTGAACTATTAAGATTACTGTGAATTCTGAATTACTGAACATTCCTGAGTCACATGACGGACTGAGTTCTATGGAATATGGCTTCACTGAGAGTATCGTGAAACATGACATGGCTCTAGGCACACAGCTATATTTTTCGGGTACGAGTACCCCCAGGACTCGATGGAAGGAAACTGACACACATGACTGACTTGATTACAAGACCAACATCCACTATCCATAATATCATAACTTGGGGATTTTCATGAAGTACATGGTTATTATACATCTTATACATAAGTAGGATTTGCAAGAAAGCATAGCATAATCTCATAAGACCATTTACTATT
Source organism: Capsicum baccatum var. pendulum (assembly GCA_030864225.1). Classification (NCBI taxonomy): domain Eukaryota; kingdom Viridiplantae; phylum Streptophyta; class Magnoliopsida; order Solanales; family Solanaceae; genus Capsicum; species Capsicum baccatum. Next base: position 240,749,077 of record CM061553.1, read on the forward strand.
TACTATTCATAATACCATGAATAGGGATTTCATACTACACATGGTTACCATATACTAGGTTATGGAAGATAATGCATATAACATTTACACACTTGCATGACTCCAATTTCATGAGCATTCCATATCACAACAACAATACACGACAATTGGCATGAAATTCATGCTGAGTCATAAGGAAAAGAGCATAGTCTTGTCATTTAAGCTTTATTTAGCTATAATGCATGATTTCTAGTCTCTTAGATATTTTATCAAACACCTTTCATGCACACTTTGTGGCATAGGCATATTCATCACATTAGTGATTCAAACCACCCAAAAATTCATGTATTTCAATTTGCCTCTCATCCTAGTTTCATGATATCATATAAAGATGCTAACTTTGGAAGTGTATCACAATCAATCACAAAAACATAATCACCCATAACATGACTTCATAATTCATAATTTAAAAGAGGGTTCTTGAACTTTATAGATGAAAAGAATCCATAAATCAACACTACGCATACCTTAGCTTGTGATTCTATGAAGATTGATGGAAAAATTCTTAAAATTTGATGGTGAATTCCCTTGGAATTGAATCTTCTATGAAAACCTTAGCTTGTGTTCTTGAAATGATTTTGAGAGAAAGAGTATGTTTTGGTGAAATAAGGGCTTAATTCCGTGTTTAGGCATTATATAGGGGTGGGAAAAGGACCATTTTCCCCCCAAAACGGACTGTTTAAGTCACCTGGACACCCACATGTGCGGTGCAAACTTTATCGCACATATTAGGGTGTGCGTCACACATCTTATCGCATATATTAGTGTGTGCATCGCACACCTTATCGCACACCTTAGGTTGTGCGTCGCACACCTTATGTCAGGTGACGTACTCCACTTTGAAAAGTCATAACTTCTTGCTCAGGTATCGAATTTGGGAGAAATTGGTATCATTGGAAAAATAATTCAAAGATATTTCATTTGATATATAGTAGGCCCTCTAATTCATTATATACAAGGAGTTATGGCCGATTGAAATTGACCCAAGTTTTGACGCTCACTAAAACTTGAACGATAGGAAAGCTTTCAACTTGTACTTGAGTTAGGGAACCTCTATGATCTAAATTCATGCTCAAATAGATTCCCACACTACATAATTGATTAACACACCAAATTTATATAGGATTCGAGGCTTTTGAAACGTCTATGCATAGGAATGATGGATTTTCGTTCTAGTTCAAAATGTGGGGTATTACAGTATAGATCCATCGACTTCCAATAGTAGATTTCCCCTTCGGTAAGTGGACCGATTCCCAGGTGTTATTGGTCTATAAAGCATTTATTTTTTCAATCATAGCATCTCTCCACCCTGGATGTTCTAATTCTTTGCTAACAGTCTTTGGTATAGGTACATTAGATAGGGTGAATACAAAGGTATAATATAATGGGGGCAACCGATGATAACTTAAACAGTTATATCTCTCTGGTTGTTGATTTTGAGTAGTGTGTATACCATTGTGTATGGAGATTGGTGGGGTCACTGCATCTGCTGAAGGCATGACTGGAGCAGGTGTCAAAGGAGCATGAGATGAATCATCAGGAGCTACCAGTGTATCTGGACTAGGAGTAGTACTATCATTAGTATTGTTAAGAGGACGAGCACGTTGGTTTTATATTTGAAACGGACGAGGAGGAGCGGTTAGGGGGTTGTCTAGAAGACTGATTTGATTTGGAAGAAGTATAGGTATCGGTAAAACATGAGGAATTAAACTTCTGCTTGTAGTGCTGGGTGTAAAATAGGGAGATGTTTCAAAAAATGTCACATTTGCACTGAAAAAATATTTATTTGATTTTGGATCATAGCACTTGTAACCTTTTTGGTGATGAAAGTATCCTAGAAAGACACACTTAATTGATTTCGGTTGGAGTTTGTCATTTCTAGTACTTTGATCATGGACAAAGCAATTACATCCAAACACTCTCAAAGGTAGACGATAAGGATTTTAACCATGAAAGAGAACTGAGTAAGGACTTTGTTGTTGCAACACAGTGGAGGGCATTCTATTTATCAAATAACAAGCAGTGAGAACAACATCCCCCAAAAACGAAAAGGGGCGTGATGGTGTATGAGTAAAGTTCAAACTGTCTCAATGAGATGCATATTTTTACGTTCGGCGACTCCATTTTGTTGAGGATATATGTACAAGAAGTCTGATGAGTGATTCCCTAAGACGACATGAAACTGGCAAAGGGCGAAGATAAGTACTCCTTTGCATTATCACTACATAATACCTTAATTGAAACACCAAATTGATTGTTTATTTCAGCATAGAATTTTTGAAAAATAGAGAATACTTCAGAACGTTTTTTCATTAAAAATACCCATGTGCAACGAGAAAAATCATCAATAAAGGTAACGAAATACTGAAATCCTAAACTTGAAACAACACGACTAGGACCCCATAGATCTGAGTCAACAATGTCAAACATACATGTGGCCCTGTTATTGATTCTTTTGGGAAACGAAGTGAGACTATGTTTCCCAAGTTGACAAGACTCTCATTCAAAAGAAGATAGTGGAAAGACTAGGAATTAATTTTTGAAGCTTTGCTAGACTCGGGTGATCAAAACGATTGTGGAGAAAATCAGTTGAGGCAGCAAAAGTGAAGGAAACTGGTGGTGGTGTTTTTGACATGTGATACAGTCCCTGTGACTCATATCCTGTTCCAATAGTCTTCCCCGTTCTCTGGTCCTGTACAACAACAGATTCAGCCAAAAAAGTGACACTACAATTTAGGTGTTTGGTTAATTTGCTAACAGAAATCAAATTAAATGGACATTCAGGAGCAAATAAAACTGAGTTTAAGGAAATAGAGGGAAGAAGTTGCACGTCCCCTATTCCTTTTACTGCAATTCGAGATCCATTGGCAAGGGTAACTGCGCTAAGGGTTGTGGAGTGGATAAGATTTGAGAAAAGATTCTGATTACCAGAGATATGGTCAGATGCACAAGATTGAGGAATAGTCCCAACAAGATTGGAGATAGAATGAGGAATAGTCCCAACAAGATTGGTAAAGGTCAGATAAAGCTCTTAAATGTTGGGTATGACAAAACACATGTTTGGTGGGAGGCTTCCTGATAGATTATTGTTTGAAAGAGAAATCAGTCTCAGCCTGGATATGTTGAAGTTCTCCATCTCAAGTTGACCACTAAAACTATTATGCACAAGATCAAGTTCCTCCAACTCAACAAGATTGCTTATCTCTTTTGGTATTTCACCTGTCAACACAAGGACAAAAAGCAATACTAGTGAGTTAATTAGCATAAGTTGTACGTCTTGCTATCACATTGCTTACATACCAGTAAAACTATTTTCTTCAAGATATAAAAATTGCATCTTGGTTAAGTTTCCAATCTCCAATGGTAAGAATCCACTAAGATTGTTCTGCCACAGTGACAAAATTTGAAGCGACGAGATATTGAATATGGAGATTGGGACTGAGCTGGTAATCTGGTTTTTCTCCATGGAGAACTCCACCAAATTAACAAGATTTCCAATTTCTTGTGGAATTATCACCGCATTTAATGTGTAATAAAATAATTGTGATGTAATTAGATACAATATTACTAGCATTCATAAGATAAAACATACCCGTGAAATGGTTAGTTCCGAGATCCAATTTCTGCAAGTTACTCAATCTTCCAATTTCACTATGTATTGGTCCCTCAAACTCATTTATTGATAAAGACAAAATTTGAAGTTGTGAACAATTTGATAAGCTTGTAGGCATATGACCATAAAGCTTGTTTATGGATAAATGAGGCCCTTTGAGTATTGGGAGATCATTGCATAAATCATTGGGAAGATATCCCGATAAGCTATTTCTCGTAAATGCAATGACTTTGATTCTTGAGATATTGAAAATCATGAATGGTATAGAACCCGTTAGCTGATTATATTGTATGCCCAACAATTTCATGTTGTGAAGATTGTCAATCCCTTCTGGTATATTTCCTTGAAGTGAATTATAAGATATATCTAAAGTCTCCAACCTCGAGGCATTCTAGAGTGACAGAGGAATAGAGCCTATGAGATTGTTACCCCTCAAGTTTAATTCTCTAAGGTTTCCAATCACTTTTGGTATCTGGCCCTCTATGGAATTGAAATTCAGATTCAAAGTATCAAGTGTGGATATATTAGAAAATGAAGAAGGGATAGAACCGGTGAAACTATTATTCCTAAGATTTAGAACTTGAAGTTCGTGTAAAAACCCAAACCAAGAGGGAACCTCCTCTCTGAATTTGTTGAAACTTAAATCAAGAAACTTAAGCCGACGCAAGTAGTCCATTTCTCGAGGCAAATTTCCCTGGAAATTGTTACTTCCCAAGTCAAGAGAAACAAGAAATGAGAGGTTTCCAAATTCACGGGGAATCCTGCCTGTAAGAGCCATGTTAGAAAGATTCAAGGACTTCACTCGCTAGTGACAAGAACCACAAGCCACTCCTACCCAATGACAAACAGAAATAGCGGGAAACCAACTTTCATCCAAGAAGTGAAAGGGGTCCGAAATAATTTGGGATTTTAAGGAAAGAAGAGCTAATTGATCAGTGGTAATGTTGGTTTGGGTCATGACTGAACTAGCCACAAGCAAGAAGAGTGTTAAGAGAAAAAATGTGAAGGCTTTCTCCATTATTGCAATAATTAGTAGGCATGCTCTATACCATGTGGTTTCGAGACTTTAAATAGAAGTGAGATATCCCTTTTGGTCATACCAATACTAATACCACCAAATCAACCAAGCCATTCACTTCTCAATCAGAATTATAAATATGGTTGCAAAAAGTCCTCTAATCAGCCAAACACTTGGCAAGTCAACCAAGACTTTGCAAATTGCCTTGCTTTCATATTCTGTCGAATTGTGTAGTGAAGAGTAGTGCCACATTTACTTACACTATAGTGCCATCTCAATATAAATCAGGTTTAGTCAACCTAGCACTAGTGGACTTATCCCAGGCAATGAGAGCCTTCCTAGAGGTAGTCAAATTTTTTTCAATGAATTATGTTCTATCAAGATTAATAAATTCATTCAGTAAAAAGATTTTATTAATTATAATGTTTATGAAAAAATGCCCTATTAACACTCACTTAGGCTATGTTGATGATACTATTCTTTTTTTTCCTCAGGTAATAGCAACTCTCTAGCTCTTATGCTATGAACATATCTCTTGCCAACTACTGAACATGAATAAATCCTGCTATTTGTTGGCTCCAATAACTAATGCTGATAGACTTGAGGAATTAAACCAACTCAGTGGCGTAACTGGTAAAGGTTCCTCCATGTGATCAGGAGGTCACGGGTTCGAGCCTTGGAAACAGAATAGGTTGCATATGGTATGATCTCTTCTGCTTATATTATCCTGAGCCTCATTAACTTCAAGATTTTCATGATTATCAATTTGATTTTTATCAAAGTACCCAAAATTTCACAATTAGTAAGGCAACTCTATTTCATCAGAATATTGCTTCCACATAACAGGTAAGAAAACATAAACTCAGTCAGGGTGACTTATGGAGATACAGGGAAGGACTAAACAAAGGATAGTAGCGGAACAAGAGCAACTGCCTTCTTTGATGTTCGAAAACTTGATGAAGGAGGAACATCACAGGGATATTATTGGACCACTTATTATATAAGGTACCCAGGATTTAAATTTAGTTAAAAGGCAGTAGTGAGATTCATTGCAACCAGCTAGGATTCCTGGAAACAGAATCAATGCACAAATCAAGTGCTAAAACCAAAAAAATAACCAACAAGTTAGCAAAAATTTGCAGCAAACAAGTCATTTGGTACTACATGCTCCACATTCAAGAAGTTGAATCTTGGTCTTCTGTAGCATTCCTACAACATCTTTCATGTTAGTCCTTCTCGCCGGAGATTCAGCACAACAATCTAATGCCACTTTCATGATTGATGCCACAACATCTAGCTCCTTCTGTAAGCCTTTATCCATTGGTGTTACCAAGTTCGCATCTACGATGTGCATTACTGCCTTTGGAAGTGAATAACTCACCCACTGCTTCAAGCTAAGATCTCCCTCAAACTCATTAGGCTTTCTCCTAGTAAACGTTTCCAGCAACATGACCCCATAACTGTAGACGTCACACTTTGTTGACACTAGTCCTTCCAGTCCATACTCTACAGTCAAACAATTTATTAAAAGATGCAATATACTTTCTAGGTGGGAAAAAAAAAAAAGAGTAATCAACAAAACTAAGAGACGTACCTGGCGCAATATACCCCAATGTTGCTAAGGTTTTAGTGTATAAATTACCCTGATCTTCACCAAGCAGTTTTGAAATGCCAAAGTCGCTTAGGTGGGCAACCATATCTTCATCCAGTAAGGCGTTACTAGGCTTCACGTCACAGTGAATCACTGGCAACGAGCACCCGTGGTGAAGATATTCCAAAGCACATGCCACATCTATCATTATGCTTAGTCTCTGCCGGATGTCGAGGAAGTAGTTGTGCGAATACAAATACTTCTCAAGACTTCCATTTGGCATATACTTGAGCACTAAAGCCTTGAAATCAAGATTGGAACAACTAGTAATGACTTTAACGAGATTCCTATGGCGAAGGCTGCACAAAACTTCACATTCCGTATCAAAACTCTTGAATGCCGCATCCCTGAACACTTTTACTGCAATGACAGTTCCACTTCTGAGAACGCCTTTGTAAACAGAGCCAAAACTTCCAGAACCAATCAGATCACGCTCGTTAAGCGCATCAGTTGCTTGGATCAATTCATAGTATGAAATTCTTTCTCTTGTTGCAGTAGACAATGAATCATCTTGTTGAGGAGATCTTTTACCTCTTCTGCACTTTATCCAAAAAAACACAAAAGTGATAGGAACAAATAAAAGTGCAAGTCCTAGAAAAAGAAATAGAACTAGAAACTTTTTCCTGTTTGATTTGTGCTTTGATGAAGTGGGGCATGGTGGAACACTAAATCTTGAAGAACCACACAATGCCTCATTGTCGATGAAGAACTGACTCGAGAGGTTCTTGAAAGGCCCCCCCGAGGGTATTTCACCATACAACTTGTTATCAGAAACATTGAAATACTTCAGATTTTGAAGTTTCTCCAATGACCTGGGAATGATTCCAGATATATTGTTATGAGAAAGGTCTAGAAATTCCAATCCTAACATGGTGCTCACTGAATCAGGTATAGTTCCTTGCAACTTGTTGTGTCTCAAAGAAAGGTGCACCAGAGTTTGCAATCCTCCAATTTCTCTTGGAATTTCATTTGAGAATTGATTCATTGACAGATCTATCAGTGGCAGCCTTTAGATTTCCAATTCCTGGAGGTAAAGAACCTACCATGTTGTTTGACGATAAGTCAAGAACTACTAGATCATGAAGGTTCCCTAAGCTTGGTGGTATATTGGAACTCAATTTATTGGAACCCAGATGTATCTCCCTAAGGGAAGTAATATTCCCTAAACAATTATTAAGAGATGCTGAAAGTTGATTTTGACCCAAGTAAATATCACCCAAATGCTGCAATATACATATATGATCACCAATAAATCCTGTAAGTTTGTTGCTACTCAAGTTGAAGCGTTGAAGGTTTCTCAAGTTGTCAATTGATGTTGGAATTGATCCGACCAAGTTATTTCCAGAAAGATCAAGGTCTAATAAGCTGCTTAAGTTCCCAACTTCATTTGGAATTCGCCCTTTGATTTTGCAATTGTTGGCGTAAAATTTTCTAAGAGAGGTGGAAAGGTTTCCCGTGGAGGGTGGAAGCATGCCATTTAGAGGGTTGAAAGGTAGAGAAAGAACTGTTAAATTTCTACAATTGTTTAAGGAAGTCAGGAAGCTTAATGATGAATCGCTGGTGAAATTGTTTTCCCCCAAGTTTAGGAATTGTAGATGAGTCAAATATCCAAGAGAATTGGGAATCAAGCCAGTGAGTTTGTTGTAGGCAAGCTCAAGAATTTTAAGTTTTGAACAATTGGAGATTGAATGAGGAATGGTCCCAACAATATTGGTTAAGTTGGCCAGATAAAGCACTTCAATGTTGGGTAAGATAGAACACATGTTTGGTGGGAGGCTTCCTGATAGATTGTTGTCTATAAGATCAATTATTCTCAGCCCTGATATGTTGAAGATCTCCATTGGGAGTGAACCACTAAAACTATTAACTGCAAGACTTAGTAGCTCCAACTCAATGAGATTGCTTATCTCTTTGGGTATTTCACCTGGAAACAAATATAGTAGATTACTAGTGAGTTTAAATAGTTGGTTAAATCTAGTAAACCTATTTTTCCTAAGATATAAGAATTGTGTCGTGGTTAAGTTGTCAATCTCCCGTAGTAGAATCCTTTTTAAAAAGAAAAAAAAAATTAAAGACCCAATGGGCCACTTTATTAATCCCGTGGTAGAATCCACTAAGATTTTAACTTTTATATTGTTGGTCATACGAAAGTATTAAAAGAAAAAAGAAAAAAATACGCATATTTGAACAGAACCATTAATTTGGCTTCTCTACATACCTAATATCACAAAACTTAGATAGCTCAATTAATTCAGTAACTGAAATCATCCCTGCAGTTATTGTCTAATAAAATAAAATTTTGAAGCAATTAGACACAAGCACTTATAGGATAAAAACATACCTGTGAAATCATTTATTGATAAAGACAATCTTTGAAGTTGTGAACAATTCGACATACTTGTAGGCATATGACCGTGAAGATTGTTTTTGGATAGATAAAGCCCTTTGAGTATTGGGAGACCATTGCATAAACCATTTGGGATATTTCCTGATAAGCTATTGACAGTAAATGCAATGATTTCGATTCTAGAAATATTGAAAATTGCGTAAGTTGATTAGCTTGTATGGATAGCACTTTCATGTTGTGAAGATTGCCGATCCCTTCTGGAATGTTTCCTTGAAGTGAATTATGAGATATCTCCAAAATCTCCAACCTTGAGGCATTTGAGAGTGACAGAGGAATAGAACCTATGAGCTTGTTACCCTTCATGTTTAGTTCTCTAAGATTTATAAGACTTCCAATCACCTTTGGTATTTGGTCCTCTATGGAATTGTATTTCATATTCAAAGTCTCAAGTTTGGAAATATTAGAAAATGAATAAGGTATGGAACCAGTGAAACTATTATTCCCAAGATTTAGAACTTGAAGTTCGTGTAAAAACCCAAACCAAGAAGGAACCTTCCCTCTGAAGTTGTTGACACTCAAATCAAGAAACTTAAGCCGACGCAAGCGTGCCATTTCTTGTGGTAAATTTCCATGGAAATTGTTGCTTCCCAAGTCGAGAGAAACAAGAAATGAGAGGTTTCCAAGATCACGGGGTATCCTGCCCGTAAGAGCCATGTTAGAAAGATTCAAGGACTTGTGGCGGAAGCCACAAGTGACTCCAACCCAATGGCAAACGGACGTAGCGAGAGACCAACTTTCGTTCAATAAGTGAAAGGGGGCTGAAACGATTTGAGATTTTAAGGAAAGAAGAGTCAATTGATCAGTGGTAATGTTGGTTTGAGTCATGGCTGAAGTAGCCATAAGCAACAAGAGTGTAAAGAGAAAAAATGTGAAGGCTTTCTCCATTATTACAAAAATTAGTAGGTATGCTCTATAACATGTGGTTTTGAGTCTTTAAATAGCAATGAGGTCTCCCTTTTGGTCTTCATGATTTTGGAAGAAAATACTTTTCTTCATTCATTCGGTTAAGTTCAGTGGCTGGGTCAAAATTTTCATCAAGAAATTTTAAAATATACAGAAGTAAATTCATGAAAAAATCAAAGAGTGTCATTACGTAATATATACATAAAAGATATTTTTACGTACCTACACAGTGTATTTTTTCGACGAACATGTGGCTCTGCCATTGGTCATATCAATTCTAATTTCACCAAGTCTTGCACGCTTCAATCAGACAAAGTCTTGCTTTATTTTCTCTAGACTAGTCTTTATGTTCCTCTAATAAGTTAATTTTAATAACATATATTATACGGTCGAGAAATATTTTTACATGATTTGCATATTTTATATGTTTATAATCCTTTTATCTCTAGCTAAGACAGAATCGGTATACTTTTACATTCAAGTTACTTTTGGTAGAAATTAATTTAGCTCATTTTTATATGGGGAGGTAGCATAAAAGTAGCTTTTATTTATTTTTTATAATTTATTTGCAATTTTGACTTGTTTGAGAGTATGTTTTTGTGATTTTTTTTTTTAATAAAAGAATACATAACATTAATTTGTATTGGCTGGCATCATTTTAGAGAATTTTTCAGGTTGTCTGAGCCTCAAAGACTTGATAAAATTGGAGAAGACCAAAAATACACCAAATCTTTATAAAAACGTACATTTGGTGGCAAAGTTATTCCTCTAATCTTTAAGTATTTTATGTGATTAGCATAGAATATAATTGTTTCTAGTCACTAATTTTTAGGTAATATATATATATATATATATGACAACATGAAAAACTATTTACATTCTTGATCAAAGGTAGCACGGTTAGCAATTATTCTATCGAATTTTAATATCTCGACGGGACTATTTACTTTTAATTTTTAGGATGTTGTTACATTGTTTATAAATTCTAAAAAAGTACGCAACATGTAAATTATGTTTGGATTGTCTTATTTTAAATGTTTTTAAGCCAAAATAGCTTTTAAACACTTCATTTTTAATTTTTTCTTACGTGTCCTGTTTTCTAGACATGCTATATCTCTTTTATTTTAAATGTTTTTGTAGTTAATTAGTTTAAAATGGAGGATTCTCTTATTATCTCAAAATTGTATTTTTCTTTACGGATTTTCCAAATGACATAATCATTGTTATTTCAGCATTGTCAGCCTATAATGTCTACTGAAACGCCATACTCCTTGTATCATTTACTTTTCAATCAGAATTATAATATGGTGCAAAAATTCCCCTAATTAGCCAATGACTTTTGCAAGTCAGCCAAGTATTGCTTTATTTTCTCTAGAATTGTGTGGTGCAAAAATGGAATGTCATGTTCCTCTAATAAGTTACAATTGTTAACTTATACTATACGTTCAACAAATATTTTTACATGATAAGCATAATTTTATATAATTGATCGTAACATTGTTTATTAATTATTATCCTTTTATCTCTAGGACACAGACTTTAACATTCTAGTTATTTTTTGTAGAAAAGAAAATGCAGTCTATTCTCTTATCTTCTTTTATGCCAAGCAGGCGGAGCTAGAATTCTAACTACGAATTCAGCAGAATTCAATATATTTGACCCCAAAATAAATGGAATAATTTTAAGAAAATGATCATGGAATTCAAATTCTATTTTCTAGCCATTTTAATTTGTTGGCTTGTGTTATATAGTTTTTATACATATCTTATACATATAAATATTCTGTACGAAAATTATATAGTTTTGATATACAATTTATATAATAATTGTACAGTTTTTTTTTTACACATTTTATACAACAATTATATAATGTTTATACACTTTCTACACATTTTTTAATATATATTTTATACATATACATACTTGATAGAACTATACAATTTCTATACATATATAAATATTCTATATAACAATTATACCATTTTTATATAATTATATTTAATTATTATTTTTAAATAATAAAAAAGCAGAATATTTTTCTATTAAAAAATTTGTAGCGAAAAAAAAAAACTGAAATATTTTAGAAAATGGCCGAATGGCCTGAAACTGTATTTGTATTGTATATGGACTGTATCAATATGGTATATAAACTGTATTTGAACTATATAGATCCAATGATTATTTGACTTCTTTCTATTACTTCACTTAAAATGTGTATATGCTAAGGAGATCTTGTTGAGGTAAATTTCATGCTTAATGTTAAATGTTGTTAGTTCAGCATTGTTGGATTGTGATGCCTATTGAGTACACGTTCTTTCCACACTCATGCATTCCGAGTACGAGTGGACCATGATGCTTGATTGAGTCAAGAGGGTCTACTCCTCGAGATCTTTTGTGAGCTGCTTGGCAAATATGTAACGCCATACTGCTATGTTGGCTATGTTGTTATTTTGTGAAGACATATTTATGTACTCTTTATCACTATTAAGACAAACTCTACTGTTGATGTTATACTGATTAATTGTCTTATCCACATCTAACTGGTGTCGATAAGCATCAGATATTCTGCTAAAAGTATAAATATATCCTTGAACTATGATAAATGGTACGTATATACCCTCAGTCATACATTAGGTGACATATATCGCTACCATTAATGAAGTGGTACGTATATGTCCCTCACACTAACGATAGGGACATAATGTATTTTTCTGATGAACATATGGCTCCACCACTGGTCATATCAATTCTAATTTCACCAAGTCTTGCACATTTCAATTAGAATTGTAAATATGGTTCATAAATTCCCCTAATCAGACAAAGACTTGTGCAAGTCAACCAAGTCTTGCTTTATTTTCTTTAGAATTGTGTGATGCAAAAATGGTATGCCATGTTCCTCTAATAAGTTAATTTTACCAACTTATATTATACGTTTGAGAATTATTTTTACATGATTAAGATAGTTTAGGGAGAAAAGTCTGAAATATACCTAAACTTTAGTGAAATTTGTTGTAACATATCTCAACTTTGCGGGGGGTCTATCGCCCCTTAGATTATTTTTTACCGTATATTTGTGACATATATTTGCTAGCTGGATCACTGTGTGAGTACACGCACACTGTGCGCGTAAAGATTTGAACTGATCCAACTAAGCAAATATATGCCACAGCTAAGTGTCGTGTCTTCTAAGCATTTTCTATCTCTTTTATTTTAAATGTTTTTTAGTTAGTTTAAAATGGAGGATTCTCTTGTTATCTCGATATTGTATTTTTCTCGGAAAAATTACAGAAACTAGCATCCTTAAAACTATAATTACAATAAATAGCAACACCTCTTCAAAATTGCAACTTATAGCAAAAGTAACAATATTTTACCCACTTTATATTAATAGAAGAATATGTATTTTTCAGTTGTACATATATATTTATGAGTAATACATATATATTTATATATGTATTTATATAGCAAGATTTTACTTAAATACAAAAAACAATTTGCTATTTTTCATAATTATGAAACTGTTGTTATAAAAGTTATAATTAAGACTACAGAGTTGCTATTTCTGAAATTTCTCTATGAATTTTCCAAATGGTATGATTATTGTTATTTCAGGATTGTCGATCTATGAAGTCTACTGGTTAATCGTAGAAGAAACTATAAACAAACGTTTAAGAACTTTTTACAAAGACTCAAATACAATAAAAAATAAAAAACAATTTGAATTTTTCTGTTATGTGGGGCATAGAATGGGGGAGTTAGGAAATAATAATAACTTTTGCAAAAGTCAATTGTACGCATTTTTTATTAAAATTCTCCACCATGAAAAGCAAAAATGATTTCCATTATTAGTGGTGGATACATCACAGAGATATCAAATTTATCTTAATTCAGTATTTTCAATGCAAAGACAAATTTATGTGTAGAAATTTATTAAATTTGAACCAAAAGTAAGTTGTAACTCATAGTTTTACAAATACAATAGGTTCAATGTTAAAATCTTTAAAATTAAATTCATAAAATTTTAATCTGAATTTACCTATGTCATTAAATGTGAGAATGACATGTAGTTGGTGTTTGACTTGGAAAAAAAAAATTTAAGTGGCAAACCTTGAAAGAAATATAGTTAGTGCTTGACTTGGAAATGTACATTTAGTGCACATGATATGATTACAATTTCTTGGAAGTAGATACTTTAAAATGGCTAAACATTTTCCTATTGGTTGATTTTTCCAATGTTAATGACCCATTCAATTTGCCAAAATTTTTAGGATTGAGCACAATATATTTTCATAATTGACTGATTTTAGCTCAACACAACATAACCCACCTCCAAGGGGTTATTTCATGTATGTGGTGGAAAGATTTGAAATTTTGCTACTGATCGATGATGAATCTATGTGAAATAAATGAAATGATCATTTATTGACCAAATGAATTTTGTGCAAATTGTTAGTGTCTCTGCTATGTCTCATGGGTTCAACGTCTGTTGTGCACAAGTGATTTAGGAAGATTATTTTGTTTTATCGTCCATATAATGTCCCGTGCTCGAGTAAATAGGTGTTTAGTCTACTTTGAAATAAGCATAAAAGAAAATATACTCATCTTAGATTTATTTGATGACCATCAGGCTACCCTCGGAAAAGATTGAGCCCAACTTTGAAGGCTCTGTAGAACTCTAAATTTGAATGTAATATTATTACTAGTATTTTTTTGAGACGTTCTGTCAAAAGGCTGCACCGTGTAAAGTCCATGCGAGCAGATTTATTGCAACAGAATCATGCACTAATCAAGTGCTAAAACGAAATGAGAATGCAAGAAGTGATAAAAGAATACTAACTTTGTTCTAGAGTATTTTTTATCAACTCTTTTTTTTTATAAAAGAATGCACAATATTAAGAGCCCGTTTGGATAGAACTAAAATTTGGTCAAATCAGCTTTTAATCTCTTTTTTTAATTTTTTTTAAAGTGTTTGGTAAAATTTATTTTGAGTAAAACATCTAGTACCCCCTGAACTATGATCGAATTTGTCACGACACATACTCCAACTTCACGGGAGTCCTATTATCCCCTGAATTTAATTTTAGCGTGTTTTGGTCTACCTTTTCAACTGATGTAGCATCATAGATGTGGACCCCATTTTTATGTAATAAAAGCATCACGTCAGTATAAAAGGGTGATAAAAATACATTAAAATTGACTTGAGAGGAGTAATAGGACCCTTGTGATGATGGAGTGTCGTAGCAACTTTTGTCATAATTCAAGGGTGTACTAGAGCTTATCTCTTTTTTTTTTTAGAATAAAAAATTATAAATAATTCATCTTATTTATGGTGTTAACCACTTTAAGAATATTTAAGTTATTTTGACAATAAAAGTGTTTAACGTCATTGGTTTACCAAACTCATCAACGACTTTTTTCAGTTCCAATACTTCTATCCAAACACTTATATGATTAATATATACGCAATTATTTTAAACTTTTAATCACTTAAAATAAAAATTATTTTTTTAATCCTATCCAAACAGACTCTAATTTGTAGTGGCTGCTATCAATTTAGGAAATTTTCCAGGTTACGTGGAGCTCAAAGACTTCGATAAAATTGAAAAAGATAAAAAATACACTAAGTCTTTATAAACGTACATTTGGCAAAGTTACGTACAATAGCATAGTCTATAATTGATTCTAGTCACTATATATATATATATATATATATAAAGTATAGGTCACACTAAAGTATAGTAGTGACCTATTACAAACCGAAGCTATAAAAAATTGGAACTATTACCTCCCCGCTACACCCATTCTAAGGAGCGTTTCTTCCACTCGTTTTAGGCGCCTCCAATGGCCTTTTGAATAACAAAATTAAAAGGCTAAAAATATTAAAACTACAGCACTTTTAATTTTCAAGGGATCTATGAACCCTAATTTCTATTTAAGCCAATTTGGGACAAACTAAGAATCCTAATTTCCAAATTTGTCTTTCAAAATATAAATTGAAGATCATTTGTTTGAAGAATTGGTAACTAAATGTTAATAAAATTAATTTTTTTTTTTCAATTGAAAAATATTAATTGAATTAATTTTTTTTATTTATTCATTTTAAGATATGGGTCCCACCTTCTTCCATTGCTTCTTCTTCACCAAAATCACCATTACAACACCACCATGGACACCATCATCATCAAACTCAAATCTTCACCACAATAATTTTAAGAATTCACCATAGATTTTAGGAAAAATTTCAGAAATAGCCTACTTATTTCCTTAATTATGAGTTTCATAGCAACAGTTTTATAAATTACATAATATAGCAAGTTGTATTTTGTATTTTTGTAAACTATTGCTACAAAAATATAAATATATATGATTTTTACTGCCCTTATGATCGATATGTATTTTGTATTTTTGCAAACTATTGTTACAAAAATACAAATATAAACAAATACATATGCTACAAAATGTAATTTGATAAAAGTATTGTTAATTTTTGTCATTTAATACTTAAGTATGCTATTTTATGTATTTTTTCCTATATTTTATTATCGGAATCACAATACAACTATTAGTATCACAAACAACCACCATAAAATTCAATATCCACTACTAAAATTGCCATCGAAATCACAATATCACCACTGTTAACATCCAAAGTTACAAAAACAACCACAAATTCGCACTTGCAACACTACTAAATTCTAATGACGCATTACAATTGGCAATGAAACTTTCCCTTTTCCTTTTGTCTTCCTTTTCCCGCAGCTGCCACCGCAAAATTTCATCTTTTAACACATAAATCACTTCTCCAAAAAATACAAATGGAGATTGAAGTGTGTTAAATTCCTTCACATGAATGGTGGACTTCATACACTCCAAACTCATCGCATTTTTGTTGGAAAATTCTATTAGAAAGTTCATGGTACTAATGAAATTTCATCGACCTCCAAAGAACATAGAAAAACACCTTCCTCAAATCTTTCTCCTTGTAATTTCATCCCAAGATCTAAAAGTATCGATTGAAAAGATTTTACTTTCGTCAAAAAATAAAATTTTAGCGACCTTCGATTTTTTCTTTGCTGCTATCTATCTCACGACTCATCCTTATTGAGAAGCCTTTGAATCTTGATTTGCTTGATGCTCTATTACTGTATTTGTTTGTTGGTTATGTTCCCTCTTAGAGAAGATGAGAGAGATGAATGGGGTAAGGAAGATGACTTGAAAATTTTTCTTTAAAAATAATGTGTAAAATTATTTTTGACGTGGAAAATGATCTTGAAAGTGACATGGAGCGAGTGGAGTACACTCCACTCATTGAACTTGGACATGGGTATCGCGGGGAGGTAATAGTTCCACTTTTAAAAAGTTTAGGTGTGTAATAGGTCACTACAATAGTTTAGGTGTGACCTAAACTTTTTGTGTATAGTTTGGGGTGGAAATGATGACATTTTCCTATATATATATATATATATATATATATATATATATATATATATATATATATATATATATATATATATAAATATATGACAGCATGAAAAATTATTTACATTCTCGATCAAAGATAATCCAATAAGCAAATTATTCTATCGTAGTTTAATATCTCAATGAGACTATTTACTTTTAATTTTTGGGACATATTTACTTTTTTTTTTCCCTAAATTCTAACAAAGTAAACAACATTTCGAGCATGTTTGGATTGTCTTATTTTAAATGTTTTAAAATCAAAATAGCTTTTAAACACTTTAGAGAAAATGTCATATTTCACCCTTGAACTATACTCAAAACGGTTGAGACACACCTCAACTTAACGGGGGTCCTATGTCACGACCCAAGCCGGGGCCCTGGCCGCAATGGACATCCCAAACCCTGAAGGCCCGGGCATCCCAAATCCTGAAGGGCCGAATATCCCTATCTGTCTAGTAATCATGCACAATATTCATTTATTAGAGGAAAATATGAAATTATATAACAGAACAGAATTATGGTCATAAGTCTGATATGAATTCAACAACGGTAAATGAAATTCAAAATCATCTAATGACATCTGAAAACCGTCTGCGAAATCTCTACTATATGGCTAATAACAACTGTCTGAAAACTGGGACAAGTCCCCCAGCAGACCAAAACCATAACTAATGATAAATGTCTGAAGCATAATTAGGCCTTCTGAAATATAGAAGGCTCACCGACTGAACTCTGCAATCTGTCTGAAGAAATCTACTGTTTATCGGGACCCCTAGACTATGCCTCAAAACCTGAAAGGTTGGGGGTCAATACAGATGTATTGGTACGCAGAGCAATCCAAAATAAATCTTTTAATGTAACAAAAATAGTTGAGAGCTAATCATAAAACATCACATAGGATACAAATTCCAAAACACATGAGCATTTTTTATAATCATAAAACCTTACTATCAATGCAATTTTTGATCTTTATATTACGTCTGAGTTAGGTGGCACTCCCCTACAAGTATGATATTCCATGGGCTATATGAAATCCATCATTAACTCGGCGGGAAAGCCCCCAACCCAAGTGTGCCGCAAGGGTTGGAGTGTCTGAGTCTGATACGCCACACGACACTAGGCCAGCGTATAATAATATACCCGAATCGATAAATTATGGTTTTGGGCAATGAGTTGTCTAAACTCATGCCTTCTTCGGAAAACCATCTAAGCTCTCTTTATGTCCAATTTTAGTCTGTTCTGAAACATGCATCATTCTAGTTTCTAAATCTTAAAATTTGATTTCAAATATGCATTCTATTCTGTTCTGAATTAACATGTCATTATCTGAGTTGGTGTCCTCACACCAAGACTTGCAAGTCCTATTTCTGATCCATAATGCATCATGCATGATTCTTTCATCAAAACTCAATTCAGACCACCTTAACATGCCAATGGTATAAGAGATTTCATGTTTCGAAACATAAGTCAAAACTATGCAAGAATTCTTCAAACGTACGGTGGTCATGTTCTTTTGACAAAACCATGCACTCTTTCATTATATATATATATATATATATATATATATATATATGCAACATTTATCAACATGCACAACCCTCTCTTTTGATTCCAAAATCATACTCAAGGCATAGTATAAATCAAGACGTTTCATATCATGCTTTTCAAATTGCATTCAAAACGATTCATAGCATATCATATGTAAGGGAAAATCATAGCAAGAGAGGGATTTCATTATAATTCATGCTCTCAATTGAATACTCATCCTTAAACACATGCATACATACATATAGAATTCCAAATCAATTTGGGGAAAGGCCTAAAGACCAAAACAATGTCATTGAGACTCATAAATCTAAAATCCTTTTCTAAAAATCATGATTTCTATGCCCATAAAATTTTAGAAAAATCCCACGTACCTCAATTACAAAAAATAATGGATAATTCTCGAAGCCTACAGTTTGGAAATTCCGAATCTTCAATCAATCTTGAAAATCCACGGTTAAATCTTGAGTTATTTGGATTTTTAGTTTGAAACCCTAGAGAGTGTTCTTGTGAATTTTTGATGAAAATATGAATAATGTGGTCACTTAGGAGTATAATCCCGTGTTTAAGATGATAAGGGGTGAAAAAATACCTAATATGCCCTTAATGAGATGGAATAAAATATAATTGGGAGCACGATTTTATGGGCCACCTCGACGCGCCACAATCGCGGTGGCTCACTGGAAATTGACGAATGGTATTCTTAAGGTCAACGCGACACAGAGCCATCGCGTTGTCCCACTGGTTGAGACCTGAAACTTTAGCGCGACATGCCAAGCACAAAAATGACGATATTTTACGACTAGGACTTAAACTAGCCATAACTTCTTACCCGGGTATCGAGTTTGGGAGAATCTTATATCGACGGGAAGCTCATTCAATTTCCCACAAGATAAAATATTCAAAATTAGAAAAATTATATATGGTTTAAAATTTACTCACTTTCGAAGTAAAAAATGAGACTAAGTCTCTTTGACACCATTCTAGTCGTTTAACTCTAAGAGCATAATACCACGAGCTAACACATGGACAATGTGGGGAGTTACATCCTATTACCCCCCTGAACTAATTAAAAATATAATTTTGACAACCTTAATGCCTACGTGGCACACACGTGTGCCTATGTGGACCCTTTAATGTGTTGTGCCACGTATGTGCCAAGTAGGCACTAAGGGTGTCAAAATTATACTTTTAATTAATTCAGGGGGTAATAGGACCCCCTTTAAGTTGAGGTGTGTCTCAGATGTTTTGGGTATAGTTCAAGAGTGAAATAGAGCATTATCTCAACACATTTATGTGTGAACTTTTCTTAAGTGTCGTGTTTTCTAAACATGTTCTATCTCTTTTACTTTAATTGTTCTTTTAGTTAGTTTAAAATGGAGGATTCTCTTGTTATCTCGACATTGTATTTTTCTCCACGGGTTTTCCAAATGGATTAAGTCAAAAGAAACGAAAAATGTGAGGCTTCCAAATTCACAGGAAATCCTGCAAGAGTCGTGTTGGAAAGATTCAAGGATTTCACTTTCCGGTGATGAGAATCACGAGTAACTCCTGCCCAATGGCAAACAGTAGCAGCAGAAGCCCAACTTTTTTTCCTATAAATATAAATATACATATCAACCAAGTCTAGAAGATCATTGTTATATATATATATATATATATATATATATATATATATTACAAATCAACCAAATCTTGTTTTATTTTGCATTGTGCTTAAATTCTTTGTAAATAGTCTCACTTTCATATTCTCTATAATACTTACTACTCGCTTAGTCCTATAATAAGTGTCACCTTAATAAACCAAAATTATTATTAACTAAGGAATTCTAGACAAAAATTCATATGTTTTTCCACTTATACTCTTGTACTCCATCTTCTTAACATGACAGTGTCCAATTTTCAGGAGACATTTATTAAATAGGGGTAATTTAGTAATATACATATATATATATATATATATATATATTGGATTTCTTAAAGGAGATGATTTTTGCTATGATAACAATTTGTTCTTTTTGGGGCGGCCGTTACCAATAAATCAATAATTATTGTTTAGTTGGCTTGGGAAAAAAACAGTTAGACCGTTTCCTATTGGTTGGTTTTAAAAATATTTCTCCATATTACCAACTCTCAGCAAGCTAACAACAAAATTCTCTTTCACGTTCTACAATTGGTGTTGAATTTGCTACAAGAACTATTCATGTTGATGACAAAATTATCAAAGCTCAAATTTGGGACACTGCTGCTCAAGAAAGGTACCTATTTATTAAATCGTGACGGATTCAGAATTTTAAGTCGATATAGAATTGTTTTTAATGCACGCACACAAACATAATACATAAAAGGGAAAAGGCTCAAATATACGACAGAACTATCAGAAATGACTCATTTATGCCATCAGTTAAAAGTTGAGCTCATTCATGCCATCGCCGTTATAAAACCAGCTCATCCATGCCATTACTTTTTAATGGTGGTTTTCAAAAACAACTTTGCCACGTGGCCTTTTATTAGAGGTCCACGTCATTACTTAAAATACGCAAAAAGGCTCAAATATGCCATTGAACTATCAGAAATGGCTCATTTATGCCATCAATTAAAAAATCGTCTCATTCATGCCATCACCGTTATAAAATCAACTCACTAATGCCATTACTTTTTAATGATGAGTTTTTAAAAATAGCTTTGCCACGTGGTCTTTTATTAGAAGTCCACGCCATTAATTAAAAGAAATCAATACTAATTTCAAAATATCTGAAATTAGTTAGTATCGGGATTATTTATACCAGCATTTATACCATAATGATGGGAGAAGTTATCCCATATACATGGTGGGATAAATGGAATAGCAGACTTCTTTTAAGCCGTTATTTGAAAATGATTTTTCAACAATGTATGTTCCACTAATTTGTGATGGGAGAAGTTATTCCATATGCATGGCGGGATAATTGGGATAACAGACTTCTTTTAAGTCATTATTTGGAAATGATTTTTTCAATAATGTATATTCCCCTAATTCGTAATGGGAGAATGGAGAAGTTCTGTTGGTACGGCTCTTTCTTTTTCTTGATTGCCCTAATCGTTCATTGGTTTATTTTCTTGCAACTTCGGAGTATATATTGGAGTCACTTGAATTAAAACTAATCAGTTACTATAGGATAGAATTTTTGAGGTTTCTGTTAAGTGTAGAATTTATAATGATTTAGAATTAACTAGAAATAGCCAAAGGATATACATTAATCACTATTTTTTCTTATTAGAAAATAGTTGTTGTTGTAGGAAAAAATATTTTAATGGGTGTGGGTCGGGTTATGTTAAATGAATCTGTTGTTTTTAATGAGTCTAAGATATTTTAAAATTAATATTGATTTATTTTAATTAATGTCGCGGACCTCTAATAAAAGGGCACATGACAAAACTGTTTTTGAAAACCCACCATTAAAAAGTAATGATATGGGTGAGTTGATTTTATAACGACGATGGCATGAATGAGCTGAACTTTTAACAGATGACATAAATGAGTCATTTTTGATAGTTTAATAGCATATTTGAGCCTTTTTCCTTATTTTATTAATGACGTGGACATTTAATAAAAGGCCACGTGGCAAAACTATTTTTGAAAACCACCGTTAAAAATTAATGGCATGGATGAGCCGATTTTGTAACGGCGATGACATGAATGAGCCAAACTTTTAACTGATGGCATAAATGAGTCATTTCTTATAGTTCAATGACATATTTGAGCCTTTTTTTATACATAAAATGTTTGACCATATTTGCTATTTGCATTTGGTAAAATCCCAACTTGTCCTCTTACTATTTATAACAATAGTACATTCAGAATTTAGACGTTGAGAAAATAAATGGATTTTGAAATTCTTATCTAGGTTATCTATTTGTTTTTTCACTTATATTGAAAGAATTCAATTGTGAAATATGCCACGAAAGAAGTGGTTATGTTGACCTTATGCTACGATTCTTCCTTCTCTTGTTAAATTTCTAGTTAGATGATCACTGCGTCTACTACTTCTAAAATATCCGCGCCTCTCCCTGAATTATATCTAATCATTTTTCATGTGTCATAAAAAGGTATCAAAGCTCTTGAATGCCGCATCTAGTTGCAGATTGAACACTTTAACTGCAATAGAAGTTCCACTTCTGAGAACGCCTTTGTAAACAGAGCCAAAACTTCCAGAACCAATCAGATTGCTCTCGGTAAGCGCATTAATTGCTTGTAGCAATTCATAGTATGAAATTCTTTCTCTTGCTGTGGCAGACAATGCATCAGCTTGTTGAGGATCTCTTTTACCTATTCTATACCTTATCCATATAAACACAAAAGTGATAGGAACAAATAAAAGTGCTAGTCCTAGCAAGAGAAATAGAACTAGGAATTTTTTCCTATTTGATCTGTGCTTTGATGAAATGGGGCATGGCGGGACACTAAATCTTGAAGAACTACACAATGCTTCATTGTGGATGAACAAGTGACTCGATAGGTTCTTGAAAGGACTTCCCAAGGGTATTTCACCATACAATTTGTTGTAAGAAACATTGAAATACTTGAGGTATTGAAGTTTCTCCAAAGACTTTGGAATAAGTCCAGATATATTGTTATGAGAAAGGTCTAGGAATTCCAAACCTATCATGTTGCTCATTGAGTCAGGTATAACTCCTTGCAACTTATTGTGTCTCAAAGAAAGGTGTGCCAGATTTTGCAATCCACCAATTTCTCTAGGAATTCCATTTGAGAATTGATTCATTGACATATCTATCAGTATCGCAGCCTTTAGATTTCCAATTTCTAGAGGTAATGAACCTACCATGTTGTTTGACGATAAGTCAAGAACCACTAGATCTTGAAGGTTCCCTAAGCTTGGTGGTATGTTGGAACTCAATTTGTTGGAACCAAGATGTATCTCCCTAAGGGAAGTAATATTCCCTAAACAATTAGGAAGAGATCCTGAAAGTTGATTTTGATCCAAGTAAATAGCACCCAAATGCTGCAATTTACATATATGATCTCTAATAAATCCTGTAAGTTTGTTGTTACTAAAGCTGAAGTGCTGAAGGTTACTCAAGTTTCCAATTGATGTAGGAATCGATCCAACCAAGTTGTTTCCAGTAAGATCAAGTTCTAATAAGCTGCTTAAGTTCCCAACTTCATTTGGAATTCGCCCTTTGATTTTGCAATTTCTGGCGTAACATTTTCTAAGAGAGGTGGAAAGGTTCCCCACGGAGGCTGGAAGCAGGCCAATTAGAGGGTTGAAAGATAGAGAAAGTAGTGTTAAATTTCTGCAATTGGTTAAGGAAGTTAGGAGGCTTAATGATGAGTCGCTGGTTAAATTGTTTCTCCCTAAATGTAATAACTGTAGATGAGTCAAATATCGAAGAGAATTGGGAATCAAGCCAGTGAGTTTGTTGCTGGAAAGGTCAAGAATAGAAAGATTGGAACAATTGGAGATGGAATGAGGAATAGTCCCAACAAGATTGGTTAAGTTGCTCAGAAGAAGTGTTTCAATGTTGGGTAAGATAGAACACATGTTTGATGGGAGGCTTCCTGATAGATTATTGTTTGTAAGAGAAATCACTCTCAGCCCGGATATGTTGAAGATCGCCATATCAAGAGAGAACCACTAAAACTATTAAATGAAAGATCAAGTTCATCCAACTCAACGAGATTTTTCATCTCTTTGGGTATTTCACCTGCCAACACATGAAGACAGACTACTGAGCTTAACTAGTAAAATTTGTATTTTTCTCTACCACTTGCAGTAAGCACAAGAAATAAAAATTGCATGTTGGTTAAGTTGCCAATGTCTGGTGGTATGGTTCCCTTGAGATTGTTTTTCCCCATGTTTACTCCATCAAATTAACAATATTTCCCAGTTCTAATGGAATTATCCCTGCAATTGGATTCAATGCTACTAACAGCCATAAAATTATTAACACAACAGGAACATACCTGTGAAATGGCTATATCCGAGATACAATTGCTGCAAGTTACTCAGTCTTCCAATTTCACTATGTATTGGTCCATCAAACTCATTTTCCGATAAATCCAATAGTTGAAGTTGAGAACAATTTGACAAGCTTGTAGGCATATGACCACGAAGCTTGTTAGAAGACAGATAAAGCTGTTTGAGTGTTGGGAGATGATTGCATAAACCATTGGGAAGACCTCCTGATAAGCTATTGCCTGTAAATGCAATGATTTCGATCCTATAAATATTGAAAATTGTGAATGGTATAGAACCCACTAGCTGATTATGCTCTATGCTCAACGAGTTCATGTACCGAAGCTTGCCGATCCCTTCTGGAATGTTTCCTTGAAGTGAATTATAAGATAATTCTAACGTCTCCAACCTTGAGGCATTCGAGAGAGACACAGGGATGTGACCTTCTAAGGATTTGAATGCCAAATTCAAAGTCTCAAGTGTGGACATATTAGAAAATGAAGGAATGGAACCAGTAAAACTATTATTCCTAAGACTTAGAAATTGAAGTTGGTGTAAAAATCCAAACCAAGAAGGAACCTTTCCTCTGAAGTTGTTGACACTTAACCTAAGAAACTTAAGCCGACGCAAGCGTGCCATTTCTTGAGGCAAATTTCCACGGAAATTGTTGCTTCGCAAGTCGAGAGAAACAAGAAATGAGAGGTTTCCAAATTCACGGGGAATCTTGCTAGAGCCATGTTGGAAAGATTCAAGGACTTCACTCGGTGGTGACGAGAGCCACAAGTGACTTTGACCCAAAGACAAACAGAAACAACGGGAGACCAGTTTTCATCGAAGAAGTGAGAGGGGTCGGAAATGATTTGAGATTTTAAGGACAGAAGAGCTAATTGATCAGTGGTAACGTTGGTATGGGTCATGGCTGAACTAGCCATGAGCAACAAGAGTGTTAAGAGAATAAATGTGAAGGCCTTCTCCATTATTGCAAAAATTAGTAGGTATGCTATCTAAGATGTGGTTTTCTTCAGATTTTAAATAGCAATGAAGTCCCCCTTTTGGTCTTCATCATTTCGAAAAAACAAAAAACTTTTATTCATTCGTTTTGTTATAGTCAAAATTTTCATCAAGGGATTTCAAAAAATAAAGAAGTAAAGTCATGAAAAAATCAAAAAGTGTCATTACGCAATATATATATAAAAAATATTTTACGTACCTACACAATGTATTTTTTCGACGAACATGTGGCTCCGCCATTAGTCATATAAATTTTAATTTCGCCAAGTCTTGCACGTTTCAATCAGCCAAAGACTTGTGCAAGTCAACCAAGTCTTGCTTTATGTTATGTAGAATAGAATTGTGTGGTGCAAAAATGCTATGCCATATTCCTCTAATAAGTTAATTTTATTTATTAACTTATAATATACGTTCGAGAAATATTTTTACATGATTTGCATGTTTTATATGTTTATAATATAATCCTTTGATCTTTGGCTGGGAAAGAACCTGTAGACTTTTACATGGGATGGTAAAAAAAGAAGATTCTAATTATAGTTTATAATTTGTTCGAAATTTTGACCTATTTTAGAGTATGTTTTTATGAACTTTTTTTTCATAAAAGAATACACAACATTAAGAGCTCATTTGGATAGAATTAAAATCTGGTCAAAGCAGCTTTTAATCTCTTTTTTAGCATTTTTAAGTGTATGATAAAATTTAAAATTGCTTAAAAAAACTAATTAATTGTCAGAGCACAATTATTTAAAAAATACGGAAGTAAAGTATATGTTTGAATTTAGATTGGATTTACTTGAGATTAATTATATTGATTAATTATGAGAAGACCATTTAAAAATAGAGAAGCTTTTAGAAAAATTAAACAATCTTTAATTAGTAATTATTTAGAATATATAAGTCTAAATAAAATCAAAGAAAACCCACAAAGATTAGCCTACCTAATTACCTTAATATCTAGTATTGAAGCAAAATTAATAATCCATTTAAAATCTAGAAAAATGAGACACATACCACCTAATTATGATAAAATCAGATTTAGATGTCCACCAAAATATTATAAATATGGTTTAAATGAATAAAGTACAAAAATACAAAGAATTAAAATAAATTATTTTTGAAAAACGTAAAGAATTAAAAATAAGAATAGAACGACTACATTATAATATATTTGCTGGAGTTAGTAAAAACTCAATAAATACACAAAAATATAAAATATCAAATTTAGAATCACAAATAGATAGTTTAGAATATATATATATATATATATATATATATATATATATATATATATATATATATATATATATATATATATATATATATATATATATCAACATGAACTATTTACAATAAAATGAACTAAGAAGAATTTATAATAGATGAAAAAATATATGAAAATCATGAAGGATTAAAAATAAAAATAGTATTTTTTAATCTAGGAAGAAGATATAAGAAAATAGGTGAATATTTATATTTAATGTTAAAAAAAGAAGAATTAAAATTAGAAGATAAATTGATAGCTATGGTAAGAATAGAAAGGGAAAATGAAGAAATAGAAAAAATAAAACAACAAACTACAGAAGAAATACGAAAAATAGAAGAAACTAAAAATAGTAGGATTGCTGAATTAGAAAAAGAACTACAAATGTTAAAAGATTTGTACAAATAAAGAAAAAAAAAAGGAAGAAAAAGATAAAGAACAAAAATTACTAAACGAAATAAATCAATTTAAAGAAAAATTAGAAACAAATAATATAGATGTTGAAGAGACAGATAATTATGATTCAGAAGATAGTGAAACATATACAGAAATATTAGCAAATACAAAAAATTTAGAACTCAATGAAAAACAAGAAGTAATTAATGAAGGAAACTTAGAAAATATCAACACAAAACTAAATACTCTTGATAAAAAAGAAGATCAAAATGTAATACCTAGTACATCAGAAATAAGAAAACCTACATATTATAAGAATAAGTTTAAAAGATATAATCTAAAAAATAGAATATGACAAATGAACATCAAAATAAATAGTTAATAAAAATTATAACTTTTTAGACTTAGACTGTGTAATAGATACAGAAAAAAAAATACAATTAGGGATCGGATATATGACAAAGCAATTATTAGATAATAATATAAACGTAACAGATGCACTAGAATATATAGAGAGAACATTAATAGGAACCGTGAAATTATGGTTTTCAAATTTTACTGAAAATAGCAAAAAAATATTAAGAAGAACTGATAAACCTACAGAAGGAACATCATCAACAACCGCAACACAAACACCTATAAAATTATTAAAAAAATATGAAACAACTATAAAAGATGAATTTGGTAGTATGACAACAATAGAAGAAGAACAAAATGAAGAAAAAGATACAAATAGGAATTTAATACTAAAATTAGCAATATGTAATATGTGTTACATAGATGAATATACTTGCGCATTTAAAGAATATTATTATAAAAGAGCATATAATATAGAAGAAAATAAAGAAATAAGGAAATTATATTTTAATAAATTACCCGAACCATTTAATTCAAAAATAATAAAGAGTTGGGAAGAAGCAAAAATAGTAGATACTCTAGGAGCAAGAATAAAATTTTTACAACAATGGTATAGAAACTTATGTGAAAAATATAGAGAAGAATTAAAAATGGAAAAAACATTGATAAGAAATTTAGCATGTTGCAAAGATAAAATAGCACCCCAATTCGGATGTGAAGAAAGATATTATAAGAAAAGAAAAAGACATAAGAAATATAAGAAATATAAAAAAATCAAAATATAAATATAAAAAACCAAGAAAAAGATATTATTTAAAAAAATATAAACACAAAAGACCATATAGAAAAAGAAAATCTATAAAAGAATGTACTTGTTATAATTGTGGAAAATTAGGACATTTATTAGAGATTGTAAATTACCTAAAAATCCAAAAAATAAACAAATATCAGGAATAAAAATAGAAAATACAGAATATCTGCAGATCGATTATATAGATTATGAATTAGAGAGTGAGGATAGTATATATGAAATTTCAGAAAATGAAACAAATAATGAAATAGATGAATCAAATGACTAAAGAAGATATAAAAATAATAACAAAGGAAGAATATTTAAATGATGAAGGAACAAACCAAAAAATAATATTTGACAGTAACATATTTAATGAAACAAAAGGAAAAGAATTAGACTTAAGTATAGAAAAAATATTTAAAATACCAACAATAAAAAATATATTTACTAAGAAAAAATAAGAATATTATGTAGTAAGCCAAAAGGAACATGTAATAGACTGCAGATATGCAAAAGAAAAAGTTAGTATACCACTAGTAACAAAAAGGTTAATTAATAAAGAAATAAACGATATAAAAAGTAGAGGAGACCCAATAAAATATGTACACATTGGAGGAACAGAGATATTAATAAAAGCATGTTTTAGAGAAAGAATAGATACACCAATAGAATTATATTTAGCAGATGATAGAATTATAAAACCAATAGAAAAAAGTATAATAACTGACATAAAAAGAAATTTAATATACCAAAAATTTAAATTTTTAATAATTTCGAATTATTCAGTAGCAATAACAGATAAAAATATAGATAAATCATTAATATCATATTAGAAAATATCAGGAATAGAATTAACCCCAGGAAGTAAAATATTTACAGCAAGATGCAAAAATTTATATGTATTAACAACAAAACATAAAATAACAGGAAAAAAATAAGATTAACAAAATACAAATAAAAAGTCCATTCGAACAATTTGTAAAAATAATAGATAATAATGATTATAGCTATAGGGACATAGATATAGAAGAAAATTTATAAATAATAAATGATAGAATAAGTACAACGAAAACAATAGCTTATGAAAAAACAAAATTATCAAGCTCATCAAAAAGGACAAGTTATAAAATAAGTTCAACGGATAATTTAAACCAATATTACATAACAGGAAAGGTAAATGAAAAAGAATATTTAATACTCTTAAATACAGGACAAGAAGAAAATTATACAACAAAATATCTAGTAAATAATGAGGAAATAAAAACTGACAGTAATATATGCTCAGATCTACCAAGAAGTTTAATAAATACTAAAAATATAGCAGAAAAAAAAATAATACTAGGAATTAGAAAAATAAAAATAGAATTTGAAGTAAAGGAAGAAATGTAAAAAACAGACATAATATTAGGAATAAATGGCTAGAACAAGTAAAACCATATAATATAGAACATACACAATTAACCATAACATATAACAAAGAGAAATTATTCTTAAGAAGAGCTTTAACATGAAATGAAAATATATGTATTAATGAAGATAGTAGTAGAAGGATATTACAGTAGATATTATACGCCTATGATAGATACAAGAGCAGAAACTAATTTATGTAGATATAATTGTTTACCAGAAAGTAAATGGGATAAATTAAAAACATCAATAATAGTTAAAGGATTTAATAATGAAGAAAACTTAATTACCTATAAAGCTAGGAATGTAAAAATACAAGTATGGGATAAGATATTAACAATAGAAGAAATTTATAATTCGAACTAACATCAAAAGATATACTTTTACGAATGCCGTTTCTAGATAAATTATACCCACATATAATAACTAGAACAGATTGGTGTTTTACAACACCATGTAAACATAAAGTAAGAGCAAAAAGAGTTAGTAATAAAATAAGAAAGAAAACTGATTGGATAAAAGGAAGTGAAAAAATTACACAAAAGTTAGAAAATATAAAAAATACTGAAGATACAATAGAACTAGTCGTATTTTCGATAAATAAAACAGAGATAACTATATTTTCAATAAATAAGATAGAAATAATTAAGAAAAAATTAGAACAATTATATAGTGAAGATCCATTAAAAGGATGGGTAAAACATAAAACTACTATAAGAATTTAATTAATAGATAAAAATAGCATAATAACTCAGAAGCCATTAACATATAATTTTGACGATTTAAAAAAATTTAAAATACATATAGATTAATTATTAGAAAAACAATATATACAAAAAAGTAATAGTAAACATAATAGCCCAGCATTTATAGTAAATAAACATAGTGAACAAAAAAGAGGAAAAAGTAGAATGATCATTGATTATAGAAATTTAAATGCAAAGACTATGACATATAATTATCTAATACCAAATAAGATATTAAAAATAAGACAAATACAAGGATATAATTATTTTAGTAAATTCGATTGTAAATCAGGATTTTACCATTTAAAGTTAGAAGAAGAATCTAAGGAATTAACCGCATTTACAGTACCACAAGGATTTTATAAATGGAATATATTACCATTTGGATATAAAAATTCACCAGGTAGATATCAACATTTTATGGATGGTTATTTTAAACAATTACCTAATTGTATAGTATACATAGATGATATACTATTATATACAAAAATTAAAGAATAACATTTAAAATTATTAGAAAAATTTACAGATATAATAGAAAAATTGGGAATAAGTCTAAGTGAGAATAAAGCTAAAATTATGAAAAATCAGATAGAATTTTTAGGAATACAGACAGATAAAAGTGGAGTAAAAATGCAACAACATATAGTACAAAAAAAATAATAAATTCAAAAGAAGAATTAGATACAAAAAAGAAATTGTAATCATTTTTAGGATTAGTAAACCAAGTAAGGGAATATATTTCAAAATTAGCAGAAAACTTAAAACCATTATAGAAAAAATTAAAAAAGGATATAGAATATAACTATAATGAAGAAGATAAAAAACAAGTTAAAAAAATAAAATTACTTTGTAAAGAATTACCAAAACTACAATTTCCAGATGAAAATAGAAAATTTATATACATAGTATAAGCAGATGCTAGTGAATATAGTTATGGAGGAGTACTTAAATAAAAATATGAAGCAGAAAAATTAGAACACCATTGTAGATACTACTCAGGTACGTTCAATGAAACCGAAATAAAATGGAAGATAAATAGGAAAGAATTATGTTCATTATATAAATGTTTATTAGCATTTGAACCATATATTGTATGTAACAAGTTTATTGTATGAACAGATAATACACAGGTACGTTGGTGGTTAACAAAGAAAATACAAAATTCAATGACAACAAAAGAGATTCAAAGACTAGTCTTGAATATATTAAATTTTACATTTACAATTGAAGTAATTAGTACTAACAAAAATGTTATTGCAGACTACATATCAAGACAAAGCTACACAGACTGATATAATAGAAGATGCTTTAGAAAAGATATTTAAAACCCTAACTAAGCTTTTAATGAAAGTGGTCAGTATGGATAATGAAATAGAAAAGCTAAAGACTAATGAAGATAAACTGAAGTCTATAGCTACAAATCATATAACTCAGCAGTGTGCAGAGCTATGTCGATTGGAAGACATTAAAATTCCAGAGCTAGAAGGAGACGTTGGGACACTCCTCAAAACCCATAACATTTATCAATCTACTATTGCAGGTACAAGCAAAGGAGTTAGGAAAAACACAAATATGAACCTAAACAAGCTATTTGATAAACCATATATTCCAAATACATCAAAAGATCCCATGTTTATAACCCTACAAATTACCACATACCGAGATAGTTTAAACCAAGACAAAAAGACCTACAACTACACAGCCCAAACATATATAGAAAATATCTACAATGTACAAACCTTTTTAAATACTAACCCTAGAGCTATTAACATCCAAGAACCAGATACAAACTATATAACCCAAAGATTGATCGAATACAACAAGCTAATTGCTTTACCTAAAACCAAACCAAGTCTAGTTAAAACTTGTTATGAATATGGACTACTCAGTACCGTATATACCTCTGACGGAAATGAGATATCCAATATACCGAAAATATATGAAGCATTTAACATTTTTAAAAGGATAACCAAAGGTACCCTATTTTTTATAAAAATTTACACGGCACTAGCAGAGATATTATATGATGAAGTTAAAAAACCTATACAAGTTGTAAAGATAGAAATGACACGAGATATGATTATACCACAAGATATTATTCCACAATCAAAAATACCTAGAATTGAGATACCAAAATTTTATGCGAATAAGAGGATTATCGGACTATCTACATTTTTGCAAGAGCTAGCAAACACATACCGCAACAAAATCCCATCTGGAGTTATTATTCAAGAAATCATGTACTAATATATTCAAATTCAAAGGAATTACAAGAAACAAATATGGAAACTATTAGGCAATGGATTTTAACGTTGCTCAAACCAGAGACAGAACCTATTGCCAGAGCTATCAGAGAAAAATTTATTTCAGAAGAATTCTTAACCAGATATTGCAAGACAATTGGACATAAATATCCAGATCATAAATGTTCAAAATGTAATGGAGGAGATAATGATATCCCAGAAGTTCAGCTAGAATAGAAGAAAAATCAACCAAGAAGATAATAACGCCAGCTGGAAGATACAAGATAAGAAACAATAATGGAGATATGGAAAAGCAGCAGATACGACAAAGAGAAGATATCAACAGAGTAATAATAGAAGACAAGCTATTAAATTGTGAAAGCGACATGTAAACTTTCACAATTTGCTTTACGTAAATTAGTAGAATCTTTTGTATAGGTTTTTGACTATTATTAGTCTAGGAATTAATAACTTTTGTCTTATTAGGAGACTTTTATAAAGTATAGTAAAGTAGACTAGGTAGATAATTTTTAAAGACTTTTTAGAAACGTGTAAAAATAGGAATACTCTTGTAAAGTTTCAGTCTATAAATAAGATGAACCGAAGGCATTACAAGACAGACCTTCATGAGTTGAAGCACAAATACTCTCTCTTATCCACAACAAATATTTTGCTTAGTTATTAAAAAACAAGCATATTTCAATGGAAAAATCTATGGAAGAACAAAGCTTAGAAATATCAAACCTATCCGAACAGGTATATTTATTTATGATTATGAATAGCTAAATTCATAATTCTCAAAAATCATGGTATGATAAAATAAATTCATGTTAGTTACTTTATAGTAGAATTATTCGAAGAATAATATATTAAGAAGTTTATTAGCAAAGTGGAAAAGGAGAAAATTCCCTAAGAACTATGCCATCCTAAAGGTAAAATCAATAAGGCAAGAAGCCGTGGTGGGGAGTAACCAGAGTAGAGGCGCTGTTTAAGGGAAAAGTATCTAGATTACCATGCTAATAGTGACCGAAGAACATGTTATTTAAGAATAATCTAGTATATAGTAATCTAAGATGACCATATTTTGTTATGTATATGATTGAAGGGAATATTTTGAAAATAGCAATTTTATGAAATTGAATAATTATTTGTCTGATGTAATGGTAGAAAAATTTAAAATACTTATTTTGTATGTGATTAAGGATATATGAATAATAGATATGAGGAAAATCATATTAGAAAAAATATTCAGTAAAGATTATATAGCTAGAATAAATTACATACCACACTTAGCTAATTACTCTTATAAATACCTACGATAAATCACATATATCTAGAATTTGGAAAAAAGATATGAAAAATATACAATTAGTAGAAAAACAAATGAAAACAAATTTAGACAAATACATGAAAACTAAAGATATAAAATATATAGAATTCCTTAATGAAAATATGCAAGAATTACTTAGACTAAAACAAACAACTAGAAAATATTATGAAAGAGCATTTAATAGAACTTAAATGACAGATGATATTAAAATACTTTTTTTACTTAGAGATATAGAAATTATAGACATAAAGAAAATAATATGGGAAAAATTACAAGATTATGAAGAGGGAGAATTATTAAACAGTATAGAAAACTTACACATATATTATAAACATCAGTA
This sequence comes from Capsicum baccatum var. pendulum, assembly GCA_030864225.1. Lineage (NCBI taxonomy): Eukaryota > Viridiplantae > Streptophyta > Magnoliopsida > Solanales > Solanaceae > Capsicum > Capsicum baccatum. Next base: position 240,783,558 of record CM061553.1, read on the forward strand.
TTACTTAGATTTAGATGGATATTATTCAGAATAAATAAATTTTAGAATATATAAAAAAAATTAGAGAAAGGCAAAATTGGATATATGAAGAAGTTAATTACAGAAATCAACTTGAAATAGAAAAAAGACAACAAGAAGAAAAATTATTTAAAATAAAATTAACCTTAGAAAAAGAAGATACAGATAATAAATTATTTAATACAGATGGAAAATTACCTATACATGAACAACAAATACTAGTTAATCAGATAAAGAACATAAACATACGTACTTAATATAGCAAAGTTAGAATAAAATACTAAACAGAAATTGCTAAAATTTCAATAAGATAAAATAATAAACTACAAAAATTAATGAATACATCTTTCGAAAAGAATAAATCATTAAAAGATATCGAAACTAAACTATATAGTTTATACCTAGAAAACAAAAGATTACATAGTACTAACGAAGATCCTAAAACATTAGATAATTTAATTACAATAATATCTAATTTAGAATATGAATTAATAAAACATCTTAAGTCAAGAAGATAAAAATGAAAATTAAACCAACCAATAATATACACGAAATAATTTATTTAAAAATAAATTCTTATTACTTAAATAAGTATTTATCAGCTAGTAAAGTTACCGCATATTTATCAGCTAGTAAAGTTACCGCGCCTAATCCGCAACCCCCTCAACCTACAATTGGTATAAAGCAAAAAAGTTAGAAGCAGGGCACCCTAGCTTTTACTTCTTAGATTTAAATTCTTTGAGGTTTGACAAAAATATTTACCTTTTTATCCCTTATATTTTCTTCTAAATCCAACGATACTATAAACTTGTAGCCCATAAATATATTATTTTTTTTCTTTTTTTTTTTGCCGCTTCTCTTCGTCTCTTTCCTTCAATTTTCTCTTATCTTTCTCCTTTGTTTTCATCAAATTCATCATTGCATAGGAGGTTTGCTCAAAAATTTTATTTTAGAATTAAAAATTATAAACAATTCACTTTATTTATGGTATTAATTAACAACTTTAAGGGCATTTAATTTATTTTGACGATAAAAAAGTGTTTCACATCACTTGTTTTCCAAAAACATTAACAATTTTTTTTTCAGTTTCAACACTTTGATCCAAACACTTATATGCATAATTTATATGCACTTATTTTAAGTTTTTAACTACTTAAGCTAAAAAACTATTTTTTTAATCCTATCTTTGTAGTGGCTACTATCATTTTAGAGAATTTTAGAGAATTTTCTAGGTTATGTGTGCCTCAAAGACTTGACAAAATTGGAGAAGACCAAAACTACACACCGTCTTTATCAACGTACATTTGGTGGCAAAGTTATTCCTCTAATAAGTCCGAACACTCTCCAAGTTTCCTTCTACTTGGCGTCGTACGTGGCCAATTCTTATCCTACATGGTGTCCTTTGTGTATTATGCTATATAGGACGTATGTGTTTACGTATTGACTTATTCAAAGGTTTCCAAACGCTCCCTAAGTTACCTTCTACTAAAGTTATTTGCCCTACTAGTTATATGGAGAATTTTTATGTAATTAGCAGTCCCTAATTGATTCTAGTTACTAATATTTAGGTAATACATATGACAAAATGAAAAACTATTTACATTGTGGATCAAATATAACTCATTTAGCAAATTATCGATCTAGCGTAGTTTAATATCTCAATGAGACTATTTACTTTTAATTTTTAGGATGTTTTTACATTTTTTTAAAATAAGTACACAACATGTAGAGCATGTTTGGATTGTCTTATTTTGAATGTTTTTAAGCCAAAATAGCTTTTAAACACTTTATTTGTGAACTTTTCGTAAGTGTCGTGTTTTCTAGACACGTTCTGTCTCTTTTGTTTTAAATGTCTTTTTAGTTAGTTTATAATGAAAGATTCTCTTATTATCTCAAAATTGGATTTTTCTCTACAGATTTTGTTTTAAATGTCTAACAACTAAATTTGTGTGATGCTGAGAAATAAATTGTAAAAAAAGATCATTTATTTGGAAGAAAATATAGAATGCATTAGTTTTATGACAAATAAAACTTGTTTTCACTGTTTCAAATACAATTCCGGAATTGTATTTGAAATTTTCATGGCCAAACGCATCTTGTTTTCACTGTTTTTTACTAAAGTGAAATAATTTTTCAGAAAAAAGAAAATATTTTTCATGGCCAAATGGATACTTATTATTATTCTCGTGAATCTACCTAAAATTATATGTATTCTTTACTTAAAATTTTATGATACTTAAAACGACATGTATAACACTAAAGGCCATTAAAATTTATGGATTCTTACATTAATCTCAAGTTAATCTATGCCATAAGGATCATAATTAAGTATATAGGGTATAGGTAAAAAGATTATTGAGTTTCCATGAACACGTAAATTCTCTACTAGTTTTACTTTTTTTTGATGATCGATATTTTTAATGAAGCCAATAATTGTGTGGTGCAAAAATTGTATGCCATATTCCTCCAATAAGTTAATTTTACTAACTTATACTATACTGTCGAGAAATATTTTCACATGATTTGCATATTTTATATGTTCATAATCCTTTTATCTCTAGCTAGGAAAGAACCTGTAGACTTTTAAATGGGATGGTAATAAAAGGAGCTTTTAATTATAGTTTATGATTTGTTTGAAATTTTGACTTGTTATAGAGTATGTTTTCATGAACTTCTTTGTTAATAAAAGAATACACAACATTAATTTGAATTGGTTATTATAATTTTAGGGAATTTTTCTGATTACATGGGCCTCAAAGACTTGACAAAATTGGAGAAGACCAAAAGTACACCAAGTCTTTACAACCATACATTAGGTGGAAAAGTTATTCCTCTAAACAATCCAAACACTCCCCAAGTTGCCTTCTACTAAAGCTCTATGTGGACAATTCTTGCCTACATGACGTCTAATGAGTATTATGTCACATAAGACGTGCTTTCTACACTCATGCATTACAAGCACGACTGGACCATGATGCTTGATTGAGTCAAGAGGATCTACTTCTAGAGATATTTGGTGAGCTGCTTGGCTAATATGTAACACCATACTGTATGTTGTCTATGTTGTTGTTTTGTGAAGACCTATTTATGTACTCTTTATCGATGTTATGACAAACTAGACTGTTGATGTTATCACTGATTGATTATCTTATCCACATTTAATTGGTGTCAATAAGCGTTAGATATTCTACTAAAGAGACAAATATATCCTCGAACTATGATAAATGGTACGTGTATATCATCCGTCATACATTAAGTACACATATGCCGCTACCGTTAATGAAATGGTACATATATGTCCCTCACACTAACAGTAGAGACATATGTCAAGGAGTGTCAATATCTAATATATACATTAAAAAATATATTTTTACCTAGCTACTTAATGTATTTTTTCAACGAACATATGGTTCCACCACTGGTCATAACAATTGCAAGTTCACCAAGTCTTGGACGTTTCAATTAGAATTGTAAATATGGTTCATAAATTCCCCTAACAGACAAAAACTTGTGCAAGTCAACTAAGTCTTCCTTTATATGATTCAGATAGTTTAGGAAGAAATGTTCGAAATATACCTAAACTTTATCGAAATTAATTTGTTGTAACACGTCTCAACTTTGTAGGGCCCCTATTACCCTATAGTTATTTTTTACAGTATTTCTGTGGCATATATTTGCTAGCTAGACCACTGTATGAATACACACTGTACGCGTAAGGGTCTAAAGTGATCTAGTTAAGCAAATATATCCATAGAAATACAGTAAAAATTATCTAGGGGGATCATAGGACCTCCGTAAAGTTGAAGCGTATTACAATAAATTTCATCAAAATATAGATATATTTTTCGGACCTTTTTCCCGATAGTTTATATAGCTGATCGTAACATGTTTAGAATCCTTTTATCTCTATCTAGGATAGAATCTGTAGACTTTTACATTCTAGTTACTTTTTGTAGAAGTTAATTTAGCTCATTTTTATATGGGATGGTAGTATAAAAGGAGCTTTTAATTATGGTTTATAATTTATTAGCAATTTTGACTTGTTTGAGGGTATGTTTTGTGAATTTTCTTTTAATAAAAGAATACATAACATTAATTTGTATTGGCTTCCATCATTTTAGAGAATTTTTCAGGTTATGTGGGCCTCAAAGACTTGACAAAATTTGAGAAGACCAAAAATACACCAAGTCTTTATAAACGTACATTTGGTGGCAAAGTTATTCCTCTAATCAATCAAACTGTAATGCCCCGTAAAAGTTGTGCATATACTAACTCTTAGTGGTGTGGCCTTAGACTTGAAAACTTGAAATTTCTCTAAGTGTTGAAAGACTTAGACTCATTTTTAGCTAGTAATCTTTGGGGATTTTATTTTTCAACCTTTCCGACATTTGTTTTTAGATTTTCTTTTTGCGTTGTGATCGGGGAGTTAAGGGTACGTCCCGGGTGAGTTTTGGGATTTTTAGACGAGCTTAAAGGTAAGTTTGGATTTCCATTCCAGTAGCATCGGGCGATTAGCCCGCGCCGCCCGCTGGATCGCCCGAGCTGGAAGGAAGCCTACGATATAGCGGGCGACGCCTGCTTAATAGCGGTGCTCTAGGGCCCGCGTCACCTGGTGGATCGCCCCAGGCCAAACATTTCAGCTCATCCGAAAAATTAAGGGCATTTTAGTAATTGTCCAATCCCCCATCAACTTAAACACGAGATTTAATCCCTAGAGAGCCAAAATACACCCACATTCATCAAATTATCTCAAGAACACTCTCAAGGGTTTCAAAATAAAAACCCAAGTAGTTCAAGATTCAATCGTAGGTTTTTGGAATTGATGGTATATTTGGAATCCCTAGGTCATAGGCTTCAAGAGGCACCAATTAATTTCCTAAACAGAGGTACGCGGGGTTTTCCTAAAAATCTCATGGGCATAGAAATCATATTTTAAGAAAGGGGTTTTCGAATTCATGTACATATTCATGTTTTAGAAGCTTTAATGATATCGTTTTGGCCTTTTGGCTTCCCCCAAAAGTGATTCGAAAATTATATGTATATGTATATATGTGTTGTCTTGAAATATGAGTTGAGATAATGATTTACATGAAATCCCTCTCTTGCTATAATTGTTTACTCATTTTTATATGATATGAGTTGTTTGGAGAGCATGTTATGAAACGTTCGATTTACACTATGGTTTGAACATGGTATTTGAATTAAAGAGACGGTTGTTTGTATTGTGAATATTGAATATGCATATAATGAAAGAGTGCATGGTTTTGCCAAAAGTACATGACCACCATATATTTGATGAAAGCTTTTGCATGGTTTTGACTTGAGTTTCGGAACATGAAATCTTTTATGCAAATTACATGTTTGGGTGGTCTGAAACTATATTTTTATGAAAGATCATGTTTATGACATTATGGCTCAGAAATAGGACTTGCAAGTCTTGGTATGACGATACCAACTTAGACAGATTGCCATAACAGACATAGACTAATAAAAAAATTAGACTTTATCAGACTTTCATATTTTTAGAGATTTCAGAATGATGCATGTTCAAAAAAGGTAAAAATAGGGTATAAAGAGAGCTTAGGTGGTTCCTCGAAGAAGGCATGAGTTCAGACAACTCTTTTCCCAAAGCCGTGATTTATCGATACGGGTATATTATTATACGCTGACTTAAGTGTTGTGTGGTGTATCAGACTCAAACACTCCAACCTTTGCGGACACCCACCGAGTTAATGACGTATTCCATATAGCCCGTGGAATATTAGACTTATAGGGAAGCGCCACCTAACTTAGAAGTAATACAAAGATCTGCACTATTTGATGAGAATGACTTATGATTTTCGAATGATGCCCATGTGTTTTCAGAAATTATTTTATGCATGATGTTTGATGAAAACTTTGCTCTCATATTATATATATATATATATGTATATGTTCAAATACTCTATTTTGGACTGCTTCGCGTGCCAGTGCTTTTGTGCCGACCCCCCTCCTTCCAGGTTCTGAGGCACAGTCTAGGGGTCCAGCTAATCAGTAGATATTTCAGATCGCAGACAAGACTGAGCAGTGGTAGGCCTTCTATGATCCAGAAGGCTTGATTTTTCACAGATATTATTTTCAGTTATGTTTTTTTGGTCTACTGAGGACCTTGTCCCAATTATTCAGATAGCTTGTTTAATTCATAGTAGAGATTTCACAGACTGAGTTAGACATTATTATTCAGATATATTTTAGACTTTAGTTTTCAGTATTATGACCATATTTTCGTATTAGATTGTATTTCCTCATATCTTTATTATATGAATATTGTGCATGACTACCAGACTCGGAAGGGTGTTTCGGATCTTCATGGTTCGGGATGCTCGTCACAGATAGGGCCCCGTCTTGGGTCATGACAAACTTGGTTCATGGTCCCAGGGTGTCTATGAAATCGCGTCGGGTAGAGTCTTGTTTATGGGTGTGTTGCGCGCCACACTTATAAACAGGAGGCTACTAGGCGTTTAGGAAATGTTTCCCTTCTTTGTGATTTAGTTCGTGCTTCAGAGTCAAGTCTGTTCCTAATCAGTGATCTTTTGTCTTACAGAAATATCAGTCATGCCTCTTCGTCGCAATACTAGTCAGAGTGCTCAAAATGATGAAGTCCATCCCACTCATGGGATGAGGACACGTAACAGGGCTTCCACTCCAGAACCTGTCCCTACTTCGGGAGTCCCTCCAGTCCCGACCAGTCCACCTCAGGCTCCACGGACCAATGTTAACCATCCCTCAGATAATCAGAGAGATATTTCAAATACAGAATTCAGACAATAGATCCATATGTTGACACAGTTGGTGGATTCACAGGCTCAGCAGTCAGAAAATACTACGTCTGCATCTGTTATTTCTGAAGCTATGTGGGTTAGCCAATTCATGAGGATGAAACCTCCCAAATTCACAGGTACTAAAGTAGAAGAGGACTCGCAGGAACTTATAGATAAAATGGAAAAGATCTTTAAAGTAATGCATGTAGATGAAGTAGAAGGGTAGAATTGGCAGTATACCAGCTGAAAGAGGTGGAGAATCAGTTGTACAACGATTGGGAAGATGCGAAGGGTGGCAATGTTGAGCCTTCGGTATAGAATGAGTTTGTAGATGCTTTCCTTGACCTGTTCTTTTCTTTAGAATTACAGGAGGCAATGACGGAGGAGTTCATGAACCTTAAGCAGGGTAAGATGAGTGTTCAGGAGTATAATCTAAAGTTTAATTAGCTGGCCCGTTATGCACCTGAGATGACAAGTAGTGTGAGGGCCCGAATGAGGAAGTTTGCTTCCGGCCTTTCAGATATCTGGTGCTTGAGTGCCAGGGATCTATGCTAAAGAAGGAGTTGGACTTTGCTAGGATAACATTTCACATACAGCAGGTAGAGGAGAAGAAAAAAAGGATTTGTGAAAGTAGGGAGAGAGAAAGACAGGCAAAAAGAGTCAAATCTGCTGACAAGGGTCACAGTCAGACTCAAAGAGGTAAGTGGGGAAATAAATGGCAAAATAAGAAGAATTGGGGTAATACACAGTCTGTGGCCAGTGCCCCAGCGCCTAGACCACCAGATGACAGGCGATAGCAGAGCTTCCATATAGGCCATGGATCTAGAGCTCAGGATACGCAGTCATAGGGTAGTGTGGCCCAGCAGCAGTGTACCTTTCCATGGTGTGAGACTTATGGGAGGTATCATCTCGGGAGGTGTCAGTTAGGTACACTTGTATGTTATTTCTGTGGTTAGTTGGGCCACTTCTAGAGAGATTGTCCATCTGTTAAGAGAACTGCTGGTGTTGCTAAGTCACAGGCAAATTCTTCGGTGCTACCCCCACCTCAAAAGGGCTCCACAATAACTGTCGGGAGCAGTCATAACTAGCTTTATGCTTTGACCAACCGCTAGGAGGTGGAAGCCTCACCAGATGTTGTTACCGGTACGTTACGAATCTTTTTCCGTGATGTTTATGTGTTACTTGATCCCGGGTCTACCTTGTCTTATGTGACCCTGTATGTGGCTATTGATTTTGGGTTTGAGCCCGAAGTAATTTCTGAACCTTTCTCTGTTTCCACTCTAGTAAGTGATTCTGTCATGGCTAGGAGGGTCTATAGGAAATGTGTTGTGTCTATTTTCAGCCGGGATACCGAGGCAGATCTCATAGAACTTGATATGGTCGATTTTGATGCCATGTTAGGGATGAACTGGCTTCACTCATGCTTTGCCACACTAAATTGTATGACCTAGAAGATCACCTTTTCTTTTCCGAATGAGCCAGTAATAGAATGGGAAGGACACTCTTTAGCACCTAGAAGGCACTTTATATCTTATCTTAGAGTCCAAAAACTCTTTTCTGGAGGTTATTTATATCACCTAATCTGAGTAAAAGACTCCAATGTTGAAAGTCCTTCTCCTCAGTCAGTTCTAGTAGTGAAAGAGTTTCCAGAAGTCTTTCCCAATGATCTCCTAGTAATGCCACCTGATAGGGAGATAGATTTTGGCATTGATATGTTGCCAGATACTCTTCCTATTTCTATTCCACCATATAGAATGGCACCTGTAAAACTAAAAGAGTTGAAAGAAAAGTTAGTAGATCTCCTAGATAAGGGTTTTATCAGACCTAGTGTTTCCACCTGGGGTGCACCTGTGCTTTTTGTGTGAAACAAAGATGGGTCCCTGCATCTGTACATAGACTACCATCAGTTAAATAAGGTCACTATCAAAAATAAATATCCTTTTCCTAGGATTGACGACCTTTTTGACCATCTTCAGGGTGCTAAGTGTTTTTTGAAAATAGACCTTCGTTCGGGTTATCATCAGTTAAAGGTTAGAGAATCAGATATTCCCAAAATAACTTTTCGAACTCGATACGGTCACAATTAAAAATAAATATCCTTTTCCTAGGATTGATGATATTTTTGACCTGCTTCAGGGTGCTAGATGTTTTTCAAAGATAGACCTCCATTCGGGCTATCATCAGTTGAGGGTTAGGGAGTCAGGTATTCCCAAAACAGCCTTCCGAACCCGATATGGTCACTATGAGTTCTTAGTCATGTCCTTCGGGTTGACTAATGCCCCTGCAGCCTTCATCGATCTTATGAATAGAGTATTATGTCAGTTTCTAGACTTGTTCGTCATAGTGTTTATTGATGATATTTTGATATTTTCCAAAAGTAAGGAGGACCATGCCAATCACCTTTGAATTATCCTTCAGACCCTTAAGGATCATCAGTTGTATGCTAAGTTCTCCAAATGTGAATTCTGGTTGAATACTATTTCCTTCTTGGGGCATACTGTATGCAGTGATGGGATTAGAGTGGATCCCCAAAAGGTTGGGCCATTAAGAAAATGGCCTAGAACCACGACTCCAACTGACATTCCGAGCTTCTTGGGTTTGGCGGGTTATTACAGAAGGTTCGTAGAGAGTTTTTCCTCCATAGATGCTCTGCTCACTAAATTGACTCATAAAAAGGTAAAGTTTATATGGTCTAACTCGTGTGAAAATAGTTTTGAGAAGTTGAAAGACAAGCTGACTACTACTCCTGTTTTGACTCTTCCCGAGGGTGAAGATGGTTTTGTTGTGTTTTGTGATGCGTCCCGAGTGGGACTTGGTTACATACTTATGCAATATGGTAAGGTAGTAGCTTATGCATCTAGGCAGTTGAAGGTTCATGAGCGGAACTACCCTGCTCACGATTTGGAGTTAGCGGCTGTGGTTTTTGTACTTAAGATCTGGAGGAACTATTTGTACGGATTGCATGTTGATATATTTACTGACCATAAAAGTTTGCAGTATGTTTTCTCGCAGAAGGAATTGAACCTCAGGAAAAGGCATTGGATGGAGCTTTTGAAATACTATGATATGAGCCTGCATTACCATCCGGGCAAGGCAAATGTTGTAGCCGACGCTCTCAGCAGGTTGTCTATAGGCAGCCTTTCTCATGTTAACGAAGGGAAGAAAGAGATGGTGAAGGATATTCACCGCCTTACAAATATGGGAGTGCAACTCTTAGATTTCTAAGATGGAGGGGTGATCGTTCATGAGATAGCTAAGTCATCCCTTTATGCTGAAGTCTAAGAGAAGCAGGTTGAAGATCCCATCTTGATGCAGATCAAGAAAGATGTGGGTCAACAAAAGGTAATGTCCTTTGAAATTGGTGGTGATGGTGTTTTGAGATATCAGGGTAGATTATGCGTTCTAGATGTTGATGTTTTGCGGAAAAAAATCCTTGACGAAGCTCACACTTTGAGATATGTTGTTCATCCTGGCACTACTAAGATGTACCATGATCTGAAAACTTTGTATTTGTGGAATAACATGAAGTGTGATGTAGCTGATTTTGTTTCTAAGTGTTTGAACTGTCAACAAGTGAAGGTAGAACATTTGAGACCAGGAGGTACTTCCCAAGGGATAGCTCTGCGTTTATGGAAGTGGGAGATAATAAATATGGACTTCATTACAGGACTGCCGAAGTCCCGAAACTAGTATGATTCCATATGGGTAATTGTACATAGGCTGACCAAGTCAGCTCACTTTCTGCCTATCATGACTAACTATTCGGGAGAAGATTATGCTAAGTTATTCATTGCAGAGGTAGTTTGTTTGCATGGAGCACTTTTGTCTATCATATACGACCGAGGTACGTAGTTTTCTTCTCATTTTTGGAGATCTTTTTAGAAAGGTTTAGGTACCCAAGTGAATCTAAGTACAACATTCCACCCTCAGAATGATGGGCAAGCTGAACGCACCATCTAGACCCTTGAGGATATGTTGAGGGCTTATGTAATAGATTTCAAAGGTAGTTGGGTAGATCACTTTCCATTAATAGAGTTTTCTTATAATAATAGCTTACATTCCAGTATTAAAATGGCATCGTTTGAGGAGCTGTATGGTAGGAGATGTAGGTCTACGTTAGGGTGGTATGAAGTAGGTGAGATGTAGATGTTTGGGCCTGATCTTGTTCACCAGGATATGGAAGACGTGAAGCTTATTAGAGAATGACTTAAAACAGCTCGGATTCATCAGAAATCCTACGCAGATGGTAGGAGGTGAGAGTTAGAGTTTGAGGTTGGAGATTGGGTTTTTCTTAAGGTATCTCCCATGAAGGGAGTTATGCAATTCGAGAAGAAAGGTAAGTTGCGTCCTCGCTATATAGGACCATACCAGATTGTGAGAAGAATAGGTGGAGTTGCGTATGAATTAGAGTTGCCTGGAAGTTTGGGTTCTGTCCATCCGGTATTTCATATATCCATGCTGAAAAAGTGCATTGGAGATCATTCGTTAGTGGTACCCACAAAGGAATCAAGGTGACAGACTTTTTGTCCTACGAAGAAGAGCGGGTAGTGATTTTGGATCGCCAAGTTAGAAATCTGAGAAACAAAGAGGTTGTTTCGATTAAAGTGTTATGGAGAAATCAGAAAGTCGAAGAAGCAACTTAGGAGTCAGAAGATGATATGAGAAATAGATATCCAAATTTATTTGATCCGGTGAACGACGTAATGAAAGGTACAATCCTTGTCCTTTTCTTTCTATGCCTTTAATTATTCAAAAATCGTGCTAGACTGTAATTCCGCATCATCATTCGGGGATGAATGAACCCAAGGGGGGGATAATGTAATGCCCGGTAAAAGCCGTGCATGTACTAACTCTTAGTGGTGTGGCCTTAGACTTGAAAACTTGAAATTTTTCTAACTGTTGAAAGACTTAGACTCATATTTAGCTAGTAATCTTCGGGGATTTTATTTTCAACATTTTCAATATTCGTTTTTAGATTTTCTTGTTGCGTTGTGATCGGGGGAGTTAAGGGTACGTCCCGAGTGAGTTTCGGGGTTTCTGGACAAGCTTAAGGGCAAGTTTGGATTTCCATTCCAGTAGCATCGGGCGATTAGCCCGCACTGCTCGCTGGATCGCCCAACCTGGAAGGAAGCCCGCGATATAGAGGGCGACAACTTCTTAATAGAGGTGCTCTAGGGCCCGCGTTGCCTGGTGGATCGTCCCAGGTCAAATTTTTTAGCTCATCTTGAAAATTAAGGGCATTTTAGTAATTGTCCAATCCACCATCAACTTAAACACGAGATTTAATCCCTAGAGAGCCAAAATACACCCACATTCATCAAATTATCTCAAGAACGCTCTCAAGGGTTTCAAAATAAAGACCGAAGTAGTTTAAGATTCAACCGTAGGTTTTCAGAATTGATCGTATATTTGGAATCCTCGGGTCGTAGGCTTCAAGAGGCACCAATTAATTTCCTAAATAGAGGTACGTGGGGTTTTCCTAAGAATCTCATGGGCATAGAAATCATGTTTTAAGAAAGGGTTTTCAAATTAATGTACATATTCATGTTTTAGAAGCTTTAATGATATCGTTTTGGCCTTTTGTCTTTCCCCCAAAGTGATTCGAAAATTATATGTATATGTATATATGTGTTGTCTTGAAATATGAGTTGAGAGAATAATTTACATGAAATCCATCTCTTGCTATAATTGTTTACTCATTTTTATATAATATGAGTTGTTTGGAGAGCATGTTATGAAACGTTCGATTTACACTATCGTTTGAACATTGTATTTGAATTAAAGAAAGGGTTGTTTGTATTATGAATATTGAATATGCATATAATGAAAGAGTGAATGGTTTTGCCAAAAGTACATGACCACCAGATGAAAGTTTTTGCGTGGTTTTGACTTGAGTTTCGGAACATGAAATCTTTTATGCAAATTACATGTTTGGGTGGTCTGAAACTATATTTTTATGAAAGATCATGCTTAAGGAATTATGGCTCAGAAATAGGACTTGCAAGTCTTGGTATGACAATACCAACTCAGACAAATTGCCATAACAGACATAGACTAATACAGAAATCAGACTTTATCAGACTTTCATGTTTTTAGAGATTTCAGAATGATGCATGTTCAGAAAAGACTAAAATAGGTTATAAAGAGAGTTTAGGTGGTTCCCCAAAAAAGGCATGAGTTCAGACAACTCTTTGCCCACAACTATGATTTGTCGATTCGGGTATATTATTATACGCTGACTTAAGTGTCGTGTGGCGTATCAGACTCGAACACTCCAATACTTGCGACACACTTGGGTTGGGGGCTTCCCGGATGAGTCAATGGCGGATTTCATATAGCTCGTGAAATATTAGACTTATAGGGGAGTGCCACCTAACTCAGAAGTAATACAAAGTTCTGCACTTCTTATAAGAATGACTTATTATTTTTGAATGATGCCCATGTGTTTTCAGAGATTATTTTATGCATAATGTTTGATGAAAACTTTGCTCTCATATTATATATATATGTATATGTTCAAATACTCTATTTTGGACCGCTTCGCGTGCCAGTGATTTTGTGCTGACCCCCCTTCTTCCAGGTTCTGAGGCATAGTGTAGGGCTCCAGCTAATTAGTAGATATTTCAGATTGCAGAGCAGACTGAGTAGTGGTGATCCTTCTATGATGCAGAAGGCTTGATTTTTTACAGATACTATTTTCAATTATGTTTTTTTTTGGTCTATTGGGGGCCTTGTCCCAGTTATTCAGACAACTTGTTTAATTCATAGTAGAGATTTCGCAGATTGAGTCAGACATTATTATTCAGATATATTTTGGACTTCAGTTTTTAGTATTAAGACCATGTTTCTGTATTAGACTGTATTTCCGCATATCTTTATTATATGAATGTTGTGCATGACTACCAAATTCAGAAGGGTGTTCCGGGCCTTCATGGTTCGGGATGCTCATCACGGCTAGGGCCCCGACTTGGGTCGTGACACAAACACTCCCTTAAGTTGCCTTCTACTAAAGTTATGTACACTAGCATAGTCTGTAATTGATTCTAGTCACGAATTTTCCAGGTAACATATATATATATATATATATATATATATATATATATATATATATATATATATATATATGACAACATGAAAAATCATTTATATTCTCGAACAAAGATAACGCAGTAAGCAAATTATTCTATCGTAGTTTAATATCTCGGCGGAACTATTTACTTTTAATTTTTAAGATGTTTTTACATTTTTTAAAATTCTAAATAAGTACACAACATGTAGAGTGTAACGCCCCTAAAAAGGGTCCAGGGACGTCACACGGTGCCTAGGGTCACACGTGACCCCAAGCTAACCTTTCTAATGGCATAACTCATAAGAAACTAGATAAAATGCACAAATTTGAAAGAATAATTTGGAAGATAACTCTTTTATGAATCTGCTCAATACAACATTGAATTTACAATACTACAACTCTGCTTTTACATACAAAAATGAAACTGAATACATCAACTTCTACTGACTGTCTATGAAGCCTCTATTGGTACTGACTCTAGGTAGCCAGGTCATGACTCCCAACTATCCCAACTCAATACGACTGAATTCAGAAAGTACTACACTTCATGAACTATATAAAAAACTCAGGACCTTGAACAAAAAGGTTTCATCACCTGCTGACTGGAAGCTACGAACCGACTGAATATGATATATGTGCCACCAGTAGTACCTACATTATAAGACAATGTAACATGTAGACATATATGGGGGTCAGCACTAGGAGAATGTACTGAGTATGTGGGAGTTCAATGAATAAGTAACAAAATATCCTTGTACTTTATAGAAATCATAGCTTGAATGCATTTGAAACATAATTCTCATAAATCATGAATAGTAAATCATGCGATACCAACCTAATAAATTGTTGTGTTTAACTCAAAACTCATTCATTTCATGACTTGGAGTGACTCGGTGATCCAAGAAACTTAACTCTTATGAAGATGGGAGGTTCTTATAATCGACATAAACCATGAGAGCTACATAGAGTCCAACATTTTGCCCTTCTAAGGAGAGAACCCCCATTTGCGGGAGCGTCGTACTTTTGCCAGGGAGTACAACCTCAATTAAGTGATCACAATCTCGTACTCAGCCACTGGCCCACAAATATCAATATCAATCCTACGGTGGCACGTAGTTTCGGGGGAAATACCACATTTTCTGCTCAGTGCTAAATACAACTCCTAGACACAAGATCAAAACGTGTTAGGAAACCCACCTCAATCATCACAATTTTCTATCATGAAGACCAAATCAAATATCTCAATTTATAATCCATAAACAATTTGTGGATTCCTAACCCAACTTCAACTCAATATCAATCTTTATCAGTATCAAAATCATCTAGACTCTGCGAGTTCAAAATCAATATACTCAAATGATCATTCTTTCAAACAATAGTTAAATCATGATAACGACTTTTGAAAGCATTTAAGGACTTTAATTCATAACAGGAATATGCATCTCGTAGTATAGCTCAAATCATGACTCATATCTCAAAACCTTTGGAAATATAAATTCATAGTAGTAATATGCAACTCATAGTATATATTCTCAATTCCAGAAATACTATAATGAAATAATCATGTAATTCATCTTGAATAGCTAAAAATCTCATAAAATCTTAATCAAGTAGTTTGGGTATAGACCCACTTTCCAAATCATGAAATTCAAGACTAAAGATAGTGAAGTAGTTATGTATATCACAGTTGAACAACTCAAAGTTTCATTAATCATCAATAGAGTGATTTGGGTGAATACCCACTTTGTAAGATCATGAAATTTAAGTAGTAAAAATCAATTTCTTGGGCACAAGAATGAAAGGATATTCTTGTTCAAGCCCCACATACCTTAATTTAGGAACTTGGATGAACTAGCTTGCTTGAGACTCTTTTTCATACTCTTAAGTTAGGCTTCTTGATGATCTTGGCTTGGGAACCTTGAATCTTGAACCAATTTGCAAGAACTATGGTTGAATCTTAAGATTTTAGAAAAGATTTGGATTTGGATTTGCTCTTAGGGTGGAAACCCTAGCTTTTGATGTTATCGATGAATGAAAAGTTATGTATTATGATGTGGTGTCATTTGGTGTTAAAAAGGGTGGAAAAGGACCCAAAAATCTCATTAAAACGACGTTTTAGCGCTGTTTCGTACTTGGTTGACGATCTGGGTGACGGACCGTCACTCTGGTGACAGACCACCACTTGGACCGTCTGTTTTGGTCCAGGAAACAGTCTTGCTGCCTCAGTTATGACGGATAAAGTGACGGCCCATCACAAAGTTGATGGTTCGTGGGCTTTCCCATCGCGATTTGGCAGTAAGACGACTCTCTAGTAAAATGGCCATAACTTCTTACTCCGACCTCGGATTTTAACGAAATTGGTATCATTGGAAAAATTATTCAATTATCTATATTTTGGTGGGTCATGTGCTTAACAATTCCTAGTATAATGAGAGATATACTAATTTGAAGTTTACTATACCAATATGCTTCTCAAGAATTCAATCAGTAAGGGATGTTTCGATTCGCGTATTAGCTTGGACATATTTGAGGCCTTAATATACATCAACCTCAATCATAAAACTACCAAACCTCTATAATTTATTTCTCATGAGCTTGAAGAATGGTTATACTATTGGTTAGGATTCTCGGGGTATTACAGACGCGTAGGAACGATGGTTAGAATTTTAGCATGAAAATATGGGGTATTACATTATCTCCCCCTTGGGAACATTCGTCCTCGAATGTGGATAATTAGGATGAAACACTGAGGAAACTGAGGTTATACGTTATCACGTACAACTGAAATAAACTGAATCACTGAATCTTGAACATAATGAGCTACTGAACTGACCTACAAGTGCATGAATTCTTATGAAAATAGTTGTATAGCTAAATGTGAGACTGGAAAAGAACAGGATGAAGTAAAGCAATTATCCTCGTCTGAATCTGAGATGGCTTGCCTATTTTCTTATTATAAGGAGCGGACTCATGTTGAGTGTTTAGAATTTTCTTGACGTGCTCATGGTGCGATCGTACTTATAGAACTACAAGTGATAGTTTATACAGGCACAAATCAAGAGAAAGTGAGACTAGGATCACACATTGGATATCATATTGTCGGAGCTGAGATACTTGAAAAATTAAGATCATTCACTAAATACTTATGAACTGAATCATGACTAGATACTCATACCCAAGTAGAGGAATTTTTCAACACCCTTCTAGGGAGTTCTAACGGTACGAAGGAGCAAAGAACTTTGGGTAAGACCTGAACAAGACATCTAAATCAGAGATCACAAAATGCCATAATTCCACTGGATCATAGACCTATGAATCATAAGTCGATAGGAGTACTAAGCCTCATGTAATGCAACTTCTTACTCTCAACCCAACCACACTTCTCAAACACTTTCTCAACTATATTACTCCCTTCCAATACTATACTCGCTTGATTCAACTTATAATTCCTACATGGCACTGATATTTCCATCTACTCATATCTCCTTGATCAAAACTCCCTCAACATCTTCAAGCCTAGCTTAAAACCACAAGATTCACCAAGTAACACCATTCTGAATCATGAACTTACACACATCTACATTTCCACAACTTCTTATCTCAAGAGTAATCCTCATTATCACTTCAACAACTCTAATCCACTTAGTACTAGCCACTCACTAATGCGCAATGCGTCCATCCGCATGCATACAAGCATGCCATTCAAGCCTATCTTCATAACCAAATATGCATTCTTAAACAAACGCTCATAGATCCTCCTCTTCATATCATATACACCTTTATTAGGAACAACTTCCATACACTCTCCTCAATAAATCACACGTAAGCGACTCCCAGCTTATCAAGTCACACACAAAAAGCTTCACCTCAATATTATAGATCCGCATAAAACAAACACCCAACAATCTTCCTAATCATAACACATTAAAGACTTGGCCTTAATCTTACTTCACATATACCACCCAACCAAAATAAGCGTGCCACCTTCTATCATCGATAAGAAATATTCAACTTCTCTCTCATCTAGACAACTTTTCACCACCACTATCTTGATTAAGGAACAGTAACTAAAAGATTAGAGCATGAGGATCTGTCACATGAATAGATACTATGGATAACTTGACACTCAACTGAGGCTTGAGGAATAAAATATTTAACGTCATGAACTCATCAAAAGAAGTCTAACCTAAGGAAATACCCGATATAAAATCTGAATTTTTTATTGATCATTAAAAGTATTGCTTGAGTACTTGAACTGAACATACCACAAGGCTTGAGTACATGAGTCATGAGTTGTATGACCTAAATTTGGAATTCATAACTTATGAAATGTGATTCCAACTGTTGAATGAACTGGAACTCCTCATTTTGGGAACTAGGAGAGTACATGATTCTCTATGATATGCATGAACATGAATTATGATCATGGAACTGAAACATAAGGCATGAGTAGGTATTGGGATAACTAAAAATACTGAAATAAGAATGGGTCGAGCATTATTCTTTCTCACAATTGTTTTATAACTTATTGGTACATCTACTAGAATCTGAAATCTTGTCTTGGTTACTTGTTCTGTCATCTCCCCCTTTGATTTAAGCCATCACTCTAAGCTGCGAATGACTATATACACTTTAGTTTGAACTAAAATCATTTCACTCTAGAGTCCGGGATATAACAATACACGCAAGAAAAAGAGAACTCAACCCGAATGACCACACCTGAAAGCGTAAAACCACCTCCTCATACCATCTTTTGAGTTAAACTCTATAGTCGGAGTGCATACCATCTAGTGCTTCAACTCGTACTTCTATTAGGTCAACTTCAAAATCTCAATCTTAGGTCCTAACACTTAACTTGAATACTTCCCAGCCTTTGACAGACCATACTACTTCTGTCATCATAGCCTACTAATATCCCACTTATAAACTTATATTTCTAAACCATGAAAATCAAAATCACACTTAAAAGGCTCAACATTTTCAATCATAACTCCTTAACTTAGCTATCAAGAACATCGTTCTTTATGAAACTAGTCTTTCTCCACCTAGCAATTTAACGTTACTACTAACCACACAACATGCCATAATCCTCGAAAAATAATTCAGCCATATAGCACCTTGGGCGAACTTCCTCATTATAAATACATTATCAAACTTAATCACGAACCAACCAAACTTAAGCTCTTGCATTCACTATTCAAGCCTATTAGGTCACTTCCCTATAACTAGTTCCATTATCTAGGAAATCATCACATCCACCTTCGTGACCACCTATCTTTCCAAATTAATGTCTAGCGCTCAGCAGGACTTACAACTCCACCTCACACACAATTCTCACTTAGAAACAAAACACCAATAAACACTAGCCCACTCCAACCTCATGATAAAAATGATTGATCATAATTATATGTCCTATCTTATTTACAATCCACCAACACGTCCTCCTTTCGTACATCATTACTATCTACCCTTTATATATGGGTAAACTTAGTTCATAGCTCTATATAAGCCTCAACTAAACTTTCACTTGCAATCTCAGGGACAACTAATTAGCAACACTCACCCACCAAGCACCTTCATCAATAACCTATACTTTCTTTGCACAACAAATACTGTCAACAACTCTTTTCATACTTCAAGCAAACTAGTATTCACCTTAACTAACAACTCCTTCTCTTCTTTCCACTAGACGGACATACAAGGACATAACACTTCATTTCCAACTCCATCATATACAAAAGATATGACAAAAGATTTGGCTATCACTATGCTTAATAAATCACACTTACCACCATTTTTGCCACTACACCTCCAAGCCCCACACTTTCAAATAGCATAAGAACAACAAGATGAACAACAAGTTGCTAGTGAATCGAAATAGGCCTCACACGGCTCCGCTACACTTTGATTTTTGTGTTCTGAAAAATAATTTGAGATGAATAACAAAGAAACTATGCTAGTGAGTCGAAAAAGACCCACACGGCTTCACTAGACTTTGATTTTGCACTTTGAAAAAAAGAATTTGAGATGAATAACAAAGAAAGTATGCTAGTGAATCGAAAGAGCCCCACACGACTTCACTAGACTTTTAGTTTCAACAACATAATGATAACAATATTACGACAGATGGAAACTTGACTCATAATATTCGATGATCTATGAATACACACCTTACTCTATCTTAACTAAGCGGCTCGTAATGGTGAGGACATAACATTAAACTTGGGGGACTTATAACACGTTGGAAGGCTTCTCTTAAGCCGCTTTGTGAGACTTCTGAAACTTCTTACTAGTAAGTCTGAAAGCATTATCAGGGGAGGAAATTGGAACTTGTTGATCACTTTATCTCAATAATAACACATAGATCGAGAAGTATAGATCATCACTATAGATTTTGAATAGGAATCTGAAAGCGCATCTGACTTGGGCTTTGTACACGATTTTTACATACATAATAAAGCACTTTAATCTTTGGAACTCAGAAGTACTGATGGGACACTTTCTAGATCGCTTACGACCCCATAACTATCTGTGGAGATTGTTTACGAAAGTGCTATCTATAAAGATTTAAGCTTGAATGGTTCTGATATCTAAAAAGAATAAGGCAGATATCGCCTGTATAGGGTAAGATGAGAATCTGGAAAAGTTTCTTAGAGAACCGTTCTATAGCACAATCTAAGACTTGAAAGAATGGAGACCTTTCCTAAATGCCTTGTAGCCTCTCAAGGAAAAGCACAGACGTCTCTGTACCATTTCTCAAGACTCTACTAGACACGGCTTCACAGATAACCTAGGACACTTGAACTCTGTGCTCTGATACCAAGTTTGTAATGCCCCAAAAAAGAGTCCCGGGATGTCACACGGTGCCTAGGGTAACACGTGACCCCAAGATAACCCTTCTACTAGCATCACTCATAAGCAACTAGATAAAATGCATAAATTTGAAATAATAATTTAGAAGATAACTCTTTTATGAATCTGCTCAATACAACATTGAATTTACAAGACTACAACTCTGCTTTTACATACAAAACTGAAACTGAATACATCAACTTCTACTGACTGTCTATGAAGCCTCTATTATACTGACTCTAGGTAGACGGGTCATGAATCCCAACTATCCCAACTCAATACGACTGAATTAAGAAAGTACAATACTTCATGAACTATATAACAAACTCAGGCCACTTCACCTACTGACTGAAAGATGCGAACCGACTGAATATGATATATGTTCTACAACTCGTACCTATATTATAAGACAATGTAGCACGTAGATATGTATGGGGTCAGCACTAGGAGAATGTACTGAGTATATGGGAGTATAATGCATAAGTAACATAATATCTTTGTACTTTATAGAAATCATACATGCACTTATGAATGACTCACATAGCTTGAATGTATTTGAAACATAATTCTCATAAATTATGAATAGTAAATAATGCGATGTCAATCTTATAATTATTGTGTTTAACTCAAAACTCTTTCATTTCATGACTTGGAGTGACTCGATGATTTAAGAAACTTAACTCTTATGGACAAGAGAGGTTTTTATAACTGACATAAACCATGTGAGCTACATGGAGTCCAGTTTTTTGCCCTCTTAAGGAGAGAACCCCCATTGGCGGGAGCGTCGTACTCTTCCCGGGGAGTACAACCTCAATTTAGTGATCACAATCTCATACTCGACCTCTGGCCTACAAATATCAATATCAATGCTATGGTGGCACGTAGTTTTGGGGAAAATACCACATTTTCCGCTCGGTGCTAAATACTACTCCCAAACACAAGCTCAAAATGCGTTAGAAAATCCACCTCAATCATCGCAATGGTCTATCATGAAGGCCAAATCAATTATCTTAATTTATAATTCATAAAAAATTTGTGGATTCCTAACCCAACTTCAACTCAAAAGCAATCTTTCTCAGTATCAAAATCATCTCGACTCTGGGAGTTCAAAATCAATATACTCAAATGATCATTCTTTCAATTCAACAGTTAAATCATGATAAAGGCTTTTGAAAGCATTTAAGGACTTTAATTCATAACAGGAATATGCATCTCGTAGTATAGCTCTAATTATGACTCTTATCTCAAAACCTTTGGAAATATAAATTCATAGTAGTAATATGCAACTCATAGTACATACTCTCAATTCCAGAAATACAATAATGAAATAATCGTGTAATTCATCTTGAATAGCTCAAAATCTCATAAACTCTTAATCAAGTAGTTTGGGTACAGACCCACTTTCCAAATCATGAAATTCTAGACAAAAGATATTGAAGTAGTTATGTGTATCTCTGTTGAACAACTCAAAGTTTCATTAATCATCAATAAAGTGATTTGGGAGAATACCCACTTTGTAAGATCATGAAATTTCAGTAGTAAAAATCAATTCCTTGGGCGCAAGAATGAAAGGATATTCTTGTTCAAGCCCCACATACCTTAATTTAGGAACTTGGATGAACTATATTTGTTGAGACTCTTTTTCGTACTCTTGAGTTAGGGTTCTTGATGACCTTGGCTTGGGAACCTTGAATCTTGAACCAATTTGCAAGAACTATGGTTGGATCTTGAGATTTTAGAAAAGATTTGGATTTGGATTTGCTCTTAGGGTGGAAACCCTAGCTTTTGATGTTATGGATGAATGAGAAGTTATGTGTTTTGATTTGGTGTCATTTGGTGTTAAAAAGAGTGGAAAAGGACCCAAAAATCTCATTAAAACAATGTTTCAATGCTGTTTCGGACTTGGTTGACGGTCTGGGTGACGGACCGTCACTCTGGTGACGGGCCACCACTTGGACCGTCAGTTTTGGTCCAGAAAATAGTTTTGCTACCTCATTTATGACGGCCAAAGTGACGGTCCATCACAAAGTTGATGGTTCTTCAGCTTTCCCGTTGCGATTTGGCAGTCAGATAGCTCTTTAGTAAAACGACTGTAACTTCTTACTTCGACCTCAGATTTTAACGAAATTGGTATCGTTGAAAATATTATTCAATTATCTATCTTTTGGTGGGTCATAAGCTTAAAAATTCATAGTAT
Source organism: Capsicum baccatum var. pendulum (assembly GCA_030864225.1). Taxonomy (NCBI): domain Eukaryota; kingdom Viridiplantae; phylum Streptophyta; class Magnoliopsida; order Solanales; family Solanaceae; genus Capsicum; species Capsicum baccatum. The sequence goes on from CM061553.1 coordinate 240,806,494, forward strand.
AATGAGAGATATACTCATTTGAAGTTTACTATACCAATATCCTTCTCAAGAATTCAATCGGTAAGGGATGTTTCGATTCACCTATTAGCTAGGACATATTTGAGGCCTTAATACATATCAACCTCAATCGTAAAACTACCAAACCTCTATAATTTATTTCTCATGAGCTTGAAGCATGATTCTACTATTGGTTAGGATTCTCGGGGTATTACAGACACGTAGGAATGACGGTTAGAATTCTAGCACGAAAAGACGGGGTATTACATAGAGCATGTTTGGATTGTCTTATTTTAAATGTTTTAAGACAAAATAGCTTTTAAACATTTTATTTGTGAACTTTTCTTATGTGTCAGTGTTTACTAGATATGTTCTATTTCTTTTATTTTAAATGTTTTTTTAGTTAGTTTAAAATGGAGGATTCTCTTGTTACCTCGACATTGTATTGTGTTTATAAGAAATTTTTAGTTAAAAAAAATATCTTGACATTGTATTTTTCTCCACGGGTTTTCCAAATAGGATAATTGTTGTTATTTCATCATTGTCGGCCTATGATGTCTAATGGATAATCTGAAACGCCATACTCCTTGTTTTGTTTAATTTTCAATCAGAATTATAATATGGTGCGAAAATTCCCCTATCATTCGACTCTTCAGCTACATGGTTTTCTACATTTCATTTTTAGGATTTGTGGGCCCTGCCCCCGTAATTATGGTGGCCAAATTATTCCTCTTGTTGATCCAAACACCATAAACTTTTGCAATACTGCAAGTCAACCAAGTCTTGCTTTCATTTTCTCTACAACTGTGTGATCAAAAGTATAGTGATATATCTAAAAAAACTACTCCCTCTATCCATCTTTATTTGTCCATTATAAAAAAAATAGATGTTGTACGATACTTGTACAGTAGGGGTATTTACATTGGAACAGAGACTAATCCGAATTCGTATCACGCAAGGCCCATTCAAAGGGTTTCTACATCCAGCATGCGAACCTGAGACCTGTAATTAAAAGAGGACTTATATAATTCATCCCACCACAAACCTTGACGGTAACTTTTACTTGTTTTAATAAAGCTTTATTATTAGAAAATTCACAACATTAATTTGTATTGGTTATTGTCATTTGACTCTTCAGTTAATTGGTTCCCTAACTTATGTGGGCTTCGAAGACTTGACCAACTTGCAACCGTAATAATGGTGGCAAAATTATTTCTCTAATAGGTCCAAACTCCAAATACTTTTGCGAGACGGCAAGTCAATTCTCATTCAAACGACACAATACAAAATATATACTTGGAATCAACCAAGTCTTGCAAACCGTAATTGTGGTGGCAAGTTTATTCCTCTAATCAGTCCAAATTCCAAAGATTTGTGCAAGACCGAATTCGAGGTAAAAATGTCTAAACTTCATTTATATGTAATTTCAGATATCGTAAATCTGAATTTGTTAAAATAAAACCAAAATGGGTGTACCTATAAATATATTTAAAAATATCAGGGTTTATAGCAGTGTCCAAATAAAATATCTGATAAAAACTTTATGTCTTGCAACCTTAATTGTGGTGGAAAAACTGTTCTTTTAATTGCGTCGCAACCTTAATTGTGGTGGAAAAACTATTCTTCTAACTGATCCAAACTCCAAAGACTGTGCAAGACTGCAAGTCAACCAAGTCTTCCTATAAATAAATGTTCCTAATTGTTGAATTGCGAGCAATGAAGAGTAACATCCGTTGTCTAGTGTTTTCATAAAGCTTGATTTATTAGAATTATACAAAGTAAATTTAACTATATATAAAAAAAAGTTCGGACTTGTGCATAGGGATTGTGCCAAAAAGAAGTTGAATCCTGACTTTTTGTAGATCTTTACAGAGGAAAAACATACAACGAATGAAGAGGAAAAGAGAGATCTGTTATTAAGTTGAAACAAAAAGCTGTTTAAATACAGAAAATCTTCAAAAATAGAACTTCCTAATAACTAGGATCGAAACTAAATCTACCAGCAGCTACATGCCTAAAGATTAGGAAACTCACAACTGAAAAAACTAATACAGAAAATATCTTAGTGTCACCAGATATTATGCTAATGTGGGTTAGAAGTTTCATGAAATAAAAAAGATGAACTTATATAAAGTTTTAATTTAGATATTTGAGTGGTTGAATAATAGACCATCAAACTTGGGGTCCTATCGATACTAATACCACCAAATCAACCAAGCCTTTCACATCTCAATCAGAATTATAAATATGGCTGCATTAAAGTTCTCTAATCAGCCAAAGACTTGGCAAGTCAACCAAGACTTTGTAAATTGCCTTGCTTTCATATTCTGCATAATTGTGTGTTGAAGAGTAGTTCCACATTTACTAACTTTTCTCAATATTAATCAAGTTTAGTCAACTTAGCACTAGTGGATTTATCCCAGGCACTAAGAGCCTTCCTTAATAGTCAAGTTTTCTCTAATGAATTACTTTCTATAATGATGAAATGAATAATTCATTCAAAAACTATTTTATTAATTATTCAGTTCATTAAAAAATGCCCTTCATAAGAGTTCAGCGCATAATCTCAAAATTTTTCAAGTATTTTAGTTCAGACAGTGTAATACCCTTGTACGACCATAAGTCTTGTTGTCTCATGATTTGTACGTGCATAAGTTTTCACCTCTCAATTCAATATGTATGATTAGATCATGAAAAATCCAAGGAAATCCTAAACTCTTAGCATGAATCATCTCCATGAAGCAAGTAAATTAAAGTCAGCTTAGAATTCAGTTTCATGATAGAAGTTTAAATATTTCTGATCAGCTAAATCCTTTCTTAGAAAACATATCATGTCCGCATTATTACTTACCTTTAAGGCTTCGACAAATTCCTATCCATCATTCGGGGAAGAATGATCCCAAGGGGGAGATAATGTAACACCCCGCATTTTTGAACTAGAAATCGAATCATCGTTGTAACATCCCACAAGAAGTTTCTACGTGTTAGCTCCTAGTAGTATGCTCATGGAATTGAAAGGAGTAGAAATTATTCTAAGTGTCAAAGAGACTTAGTCTCATTTTGAATTACCAATCTTTGAGGATTTTATTTTCGACCTTTTCGACCTCCGTTTCTAATTTTTTTTTATTGATATACGATGGGGCAAGTCAATAGTACGTCTCGGATGCATTTTAGGGGCATAATACACTTCTTTGAAATGCCTTGGAAATGCTTCAGCATTCCGGACGCATTTTGGGTGCATTTCTGGAGCATAATACACTGGTTTGAAATGCCTTTGAAATGCTCCAGCATTTTGGGCGCAGTTGGTGCATTTCAAATCATAGTTTCAGGGTTGACTTCAAACGGTCATAACTCACTTTACATAAAGAACTGGGAGGTATGCTATATATCAAACGAAATATCTTTGAGTCTTCTTTTCAATGCAACTGATTTCATCCAAATCCAATATCTGAGTAAGAAGTTATGTCCCATTTACTTCACCATATCAGCCTGTCAACTGGCAGAAATTTCTGCAATATTTTTGATTTCTTTAGGGGTATTTTGGTCATTTTACCTCAACCAAAATTCGTTCATAACATCAGTTTTAACCCCCAATTCACCAAAATATACTCCTTTTCTCAAATTATCTCTCAAGAACTAACCCTTAAGGTCTCAACCAAAATATCAAGATCCCTCGAGATTCAACCGAAGGTTTTAGAAATTGATTGAAGATTCGGAATCCCCAAATCGTAAGCTTCAAGAAGCATATATAAAATTTCCAATTTGAGGTATGTGGGGTTTATCCTAAAAATTACATGGGCTTGTAAACTCTAGAACATGATTTAAAGATTATTAAGCATGAATTTTAAAAGGGTTTTAGAACTTATGCTTTAAATTCCGCATTATGGATGTTTTGATAATGGTATTGTTTTGGCCTTTAGGCCTTCCCCTTAAATTGATTTACACCTATATGTATATGTATGATATTGAAGATTTGATTGAGATCATTCCTATTGAAATCCCTCTCTTTGATGATTTAGAGTTTATGAACTTGTTGAGAATGATTTGAGATGCATGCACAATGTTTTGAAAGTGATCTTCTCAATATTCAATAATTTAATATGATTTTGATGATGATGATGAGAGGGAGTCTTTTGAACATCATTTCGTTCTTACGCTAAAGAGAAAGAATTTGCATATGATTGTTGTTTTGGCATGACCATCTTGTATATTTGAAATGTTGAAAGAAGAGAGTTTTTTGCATATGATTACTTGAATTAAAAGAAAGAGTTCTTTGAAATGATTTGATGATATGGTGGTCCTAAACATATGTTTTGAGAACGGAGAATTTTATATGCTAAAATGGCTCAGAGATGTGACTTGCAAGTCAGTGGTATGATGATACCACAAGTATGTATGTCATAACAGAGTATGTTTTCAGAGTATGATTTTAGATTTTGTTCTTAAAAGAATGTATGTTTTGAAAGAGTTAAAAATGGGCTTAAAGAGGGTTAGGTGGTTACCCGAAGAAGGCTTGAGTTCAAGTAACTCATAGCTAGAAATCGTGTTTTGCTGATACAGGTACATTACTTCCCCATGAGGGATTTTTAGCTGGCCTAGTGCCCTGTGGCGTACAGAGCAGGGACTCTGACCCTTGCGACAAACTTGGGTTGGGGGCTTGGCTGCCGAGTTAATGGCAAATCTCATATAGCCCCTGGGATAACAGAGTTGTAGGGTATACCACCTAGCACAGAAGTAATACAAAGAGTGTCACAGATTTCAGATGTTTTTACAGATTCTTTTAAATGCCCATGTGATTTCTTACTATATGACATGTCTATGAACTGTTTTAAATTGCTCTCATATATGTTGGATTATACATGATTATTTTGGATTTCCTCTGCATACCACTACATCTGTATTGACCCCCCTCCCCTTACTTCTCAGGTTCTGAGGTTTAGTCTAAGGGTCCAGGTAAGCAGTAGAGTTTTTAGAGAGAAAAGATCCATACAGTGGTGAGCCTTTTTTGTTCTAGAAGACCGGCTTATTTCATACTATGTTGTTCTTTTGTTTTGGGTCTACTGGGGGTCTTGTCCCAGTTTTAGACAGTTGTTATTTTCAGATGTAGTCGAGATTTTGCAGACTTGATCAAATGTTGTTTAGATATTGTTGGAGTTTTCCTTCATTGTTAAACTAATTTCAGAGTATAACCATGCTTCCGTATTCGATTATAATTCCGCATTTTTCTTTTATTATATGAATGTTGTGCATGATTTCCAGATAGAGAAGGGCAGTCAGGCCTACATGGTTTGGGGTGTCCATCACGGCAAGGCCCTAGTTCAGGTCATGACAGAATCGATCCAACTAAGTTATTTCCAGAAAGATCAAGGTCTAATAAGTTTCTTAAGTTCCCAAATTCATCTGGAATTGGCACTCTGATTCTGCAACTGTTGGCATAAAATTTTATTAGAGACGTGGAGAAGTTCCCTACGGACACCGGAATCATGCCATTTAGAGGTTTCAAATATGGAGATAGAAATGTTGAGTTTCTACAATTGATTAAGGAAGTCAGGAAGCTTAATGATGAGTCACTAGTTAAATTGTTTCTCTCCAAGTCTAGGTACTGTAAATAAGTTAAATATCCAAGAGAACTGGGAATCAAGCCAGTGAGTTTGTTGCCGTCAATGTCAAAAATAGTAAGTTTTGAACAATTGGAGATCGAATGAAGACTAGTCCATACAAAATTGGTTAAGCTGCCCAGATAAAGCTTTTCAATGTTAAGATGGAACCTATGTTTGATGGGAGGCTTCCTGATAGGGTATTGTTTGTAAGAGAAATTACTCTCAGCTCTGATATGTTAAAGGTCTACATTGGAAGTGAACCACTAAAACTATTAATTGCAAGACTAAGTATCTCCAACTCACCGAGATTTCCTATCTCTATGGGTGTCACGAACCAAACTGAGGTTCTGGCCGTGACAAGCATCCCGAACTGTGAATGACCGGACGCCCTTCTAACTTGTAATAATATACACCATTCATACACAAATAAGGAAGTTGCGGAAAAATATAACAAAACGGAATCATGGTCATAAGTCTAATATAAATTCAACAATAGAAAATGAAATCCGAAATCATCTAACAATGTCTGCAAAATCATCTGCGAAATCTCTACTCATGATCACTAGCACAATCTGAAAACTGGGACAAGGCCCCTAGTAGATCAAAACCACAACTAATAATAATTGTCGAAAAGTAAACGAACCTTCTGAAATATAGAAGGCTCACCAATTGGACACTGCAACTATGTCTAATGAAATCTACTGCTTATCTGGACCCCTAGACTGAGCCTCAGAACCTGAGAGGTAGGGGGAGGTGGTCAATACAGATGTACTGGTATGCAAAGTAATTCGAAATAAAGATTTTATATAAATAAAATAAAGGAGAGCAATTTTTCAAAACATCATACAAAAAAATAGTTTTCAAAACACATGGGCATCATTTGATAATCATAAAAACCTTTCTGTCAATGCAATTTCTGATCTTTGTATTACTTTTGAGTTAGATGGCACTCTCCTACAAGTCTGATATTCCACGGGCTATATGGAATCCACCATTGACTCAGCGGGAAAGCCCCCAACTTGAGTCTGCCGCAAGGGTTGGAGTGTCTGAGTTTGATACGTCATAGGGCACTAGGACAGCTTATAATAATATACCCGGATTGAGAAATCATGATTTTATACATTGAGTTGTCTGGGCTCATGCCTTCTTCGGGGAACCACCTAACATCTCTTTATGCCCAATTTTAGCCTGTTCTGAATATGAGTCATTCTGAAGTCTAAATCATGAAAATCTGATAAAGTCTGATTTCTGTATTAGTCTGAGTCTATTTTGACATTGTCTGGTTTAGTATCGTCATACCAAGACTTGCAAGTCATGTTTTCTGAGCCATAATACATTAAGCATGATCTTTCATTAAAACATAGTTCAGACCACCCAAACACGCAATTTACAAAAGAGAAATTATGTTCCGAAAACATAAGTTAAAACTATGCAAAATTCCCATCCTTTCAATAAACAAGTGGTGGTCATGAAATCTTTAACATATCATGCAACTCTCTTCATTATATGATTATGTTCAACATTCACCAACATAAACAACCCTCTCTCTTTTGAAATAAAAATCATATCCCGATATAACATTATTCAAGACATTTCATAACATACTTTTCAAGATGCATTCAAACCATTTCATAGCATATCATAAGTAAAGGAAGATCATCACAAGAGAGGGATTTTCTCATGAGTAATGCTCTCAATTCAATCATCAACCATAAAACACATGCTTACATATATATATATATATATATATATATATATATATATATATATATATATATATATATATATATATATATATATATATATATATATATATATATATAATTTAAAATCAATTTGGGGGAAGGCCTAAAAACCAAAATAATATCATCAACGCTTCTAAAAAATGAATATGTTCATAAAATCCGAAACCCTTTTCTTAGAAACATGATTTCTATGCCCATGAGATTTTAGGAAAACCTCGCATACCTTAGATTATGAACTTTGGATGAACACTTGCTTTCGGGACTCTATTTGTGCTTTTGATGGATGATTCTCGAAGATCTTAGTTTGGGGATTCTAATTCTTGAATAAATTTTGGAATTTAACGGTGAAATTTTGAGGGATCTTGAATCTTAGGTTGAGGCCCTAGGGTTTGGTTCTTGAGAGGATTTGAGAGAAAGGAGTGTATTTTGGTGAAATGAAGGTTGAATTCAGTGTTTATGGAGTTACGGGGTGAAGAGAAAATACCAAAATACCCCTCCAAAACCTTTTGAAAAATGCTGAATTTAACAGCTGACGACATTGGGTTGATGTCGTCACATATGTGACAAGTCTTCAGCTCTTGTCATCACAAAATGTTTGCATTGGATTTATGGCTTTTGGAACATCTAGGCGTAGGAAAGATGGTTTACGTTCTAGCCCAAATTGCGGGTCATTACATTGGGTATTTCACCTGTCAACACATGAAGAAAGAATGAATAAAAGTGAAATGAACTAGTTAGCTCAATCTAGTATAAGTTGTATCTTTTGCTATCTCTTTGAATGCATACCAGTAAAAATTTTGGAAATAACAAATTTTCATTTCAATGTATAAACCTCATAATATTTTGGAAGTTCATTTGGAAACTAATTAACAATACTTGCTATACGATCCGTGGGCTAACACCCACCGAAGTCGCAGAAAACCTGCAATTCTGGCTATTTCTATACACACACATCATTTGAATATATATGTACCTATAAGATTATTTTGACTAAGCTGTAGAATCTGCATCTTGGTTAAGTTGCCAATCTCCCGTGGTAAGAATCCACTAAGATCGTTCTGCGATGCTGACAAAATTTGCAGCGACGAGATATTGAATATGGAGATCGGGACAGAGACAGTAATCTGATTATCCTCCATGGCAAACTGTACCAAATTAACGAGATTTCCAATTTCTTGTGGAATTATCCTTGCAATTAATGTGTAATAAAATAAAATTCTGAATTAATAAGATACAATAGTGCTAGTATTCATAAAGTGAAACGTACCAGTGAAATGGTTAGTTCCGAGAGACAAGCTCTGCAAGTTACTCAATCTTCCAATTTCACTATGTATTGGTCCATCAAACTCATTATCCGATAAAGACAAAATTCGAAGTTGAGAACAATTTGATAAGCTTGTAGGCATATGACCGTGAAGCTTGTTTTCGAATAAGTAAAGCCCTTTGAGTATCGGGAGACCATTACATAAACCATTGGGGAGACTTCCTGATAAGCTATTGCCTGTAAATGATATAACTTCAATTCTAGAAATGTTGAAAACTGAAAGTGGATTAGAACCGGTAAATTGATTATATTGTATGACCAACCCGTTCATGTTGTGAAGATTGCCGATCCCTTCTGGAATGTTTCCATGAAGTGAATTATACGATAAATCTAAAGTCTCCAACCTTGAGGCATTCGAAAGTGACAGAGGAATAGAACCTATGAACTTGTTACCCCTCAACTTTAATACTCTAAAGTTTATAAGACTTCCAATAACTTTTGGTATTTGGCCCTCTATGAAATTGTAATTCAGATTCAAAATCTCAAGTGTGGACATATTAGAAAATGATGAAGGTATTAAACCATTGAAACTATTATTTCCAAGATTTAGAACTTGAAGTTGGTGTAAAAACCCAAATGAAGAGGGAACCTCCCCGTGAAGCTGTTGATGCTTAAATCAAGAAACTTAAGCCGATGAAAGTGTGTCATTTCTTGAGGCAAATTTCCATGGAAATTGTTGCTTCTCAAGTCAAGAGAAACAAAAAATGTGAGGTTCCCAAGTTCACCGGGTATTTTTTCCGTAAGATCCATGTTGGAAAGATTCAAGAATCTCACTCTCTGGTGACGAGAGCCACAAGTGACTCCAACCCAATGACAAACAGACCTAGCCGGAGACTAACTTTCATCCAAGAAGTGAAAGGGGTCCAAAATGATTTGAAATTTCACGGAAATAAGAGCTAATTGATCAGTGGAGATATTAAAGTGGTTAATGGCTGAACTACTTATAACATAGTACTGAAGTAACAAGAGAAAGGAGGTGAAAGCTTTCTCCATAATTGCATATATTGGTAAGAATATGGATATCGATAGAAATGATGTAGTTTTGAGACTTTAAATAGCAAAGAGGTCTCTTGCTCTTTTTATTTTTGGCATAATACATAAATATAACTCTAAGCTTGACAACAAATTATAACATTACCTTAAACACATTGATAGTGTACAAGTAGACCCTTTAACTATACAAAACCTGAAGAAAAAGACACTCCGATTTTGCAACTACACGCGTGTACCTCACTTGCTCCGACGTGGATTACTAATCCACTCATATGGTGCCACCTAATAAAAAAAAACACATTATAAGTATGACCTTTAACTTTGTTGGTGCACGAATAGGCCCTTTAACTATACAAAAGCTTAACAAAAAAATCCTTCAATTCTAACTCGGACGCATGCTGTTTTGTGTATACAACACGCGTTTTTCCACATAGGATCGGGGTGTTTATTTGTTTAGGTTTTGAAAAGTTAAAGATATTATTTATATACTATCAAAGTTTAAGGTTATTATTATAATTTGATGTTAATTTTAAGATCATATTTATGTATTATGCAATTTTAAAATCTATAAGAATCTTTTTTATGAGAATCACATGTTGGAGGAGGGAATAAACCAAAAAAGCGAAATTTCCTTGTCATTTACCGGGAATTATTCCCTTTTTTTCTATTAGTTTTAATTTTCAATAAGAGATAGGGCCATAACAAAAAGGATTAAATACAAACTAATGCAGCAAACTCCTAAGCAGCTTAAACCTAGAAAACCCCAAATATTCGTCAATTTCCAGAACTAATATTGTTTGCTGTTTCTTAGACTTCCATAAAATAAGGGAATTACGTAACTTGACGACTTAACTAGTGTCACATCTTAACTAATACTTGATGACTCAACAATATTGATCCAACCGTGACTCTGATTCATTTTGTCCATCGGAATTGGAAAATTCATCTTGACATTCATTTCCTCCACCGTGTCAAACATACCAAATCAAATATTGGATCTTTCCTTTGGATCTCTTGTCTGTCCTGTATTTCCTCCGCCGTATCAAATGTACCAAACCAAATATTGGAGCTTTTCCGTACTCCTCGATGATGCACCTCCTATGCAACTCTCTTATCTTTCTCCACCGCCTTCGCAACTCCTCCATTCACTTTCACTGCCCTCACTGCTGCTTTCGCAACTCCTCCGCTCACTTTCTCCTCCCTCATCTCCACCTTCCTGCATTTTTGCTTCTTCGATGCAATTTTCACAAGTGATAAGGATGAGAGAACGTAGGGGGGAGTGTTAGGGGAAGCAAACAAAAGCTTAGTCAAGGAAGGTGAGTTTGACTTGAATGATGTAATTGTTGGGCCACATGTGATATAACATTTTTTTTTTTCTGATTGTCTATGAAGATATTTGCCTATGTTTTATTTCCTAATGCCATGTGCACATTTCACAAAAAGAAAAAAAAAAGAAAATGTTAATAAATGGTAATTGCTGTATTTCAATTTTGAGTTTGATGATTTATTATTCTTCATTTCTATTTGCTTTGTATGTGATTAATCATCCTCCCCGTCCGCCCTCTGCCCCCCTAACCCAATGATTGAATTAAGTTATGAAAAATATATATATTTCTAGTCCATATTAAGTGAATTGTTAAGAGATGACAGGCAGTCATGCACTAAGAGAAAAAATTATTATTTAGTATTACCTTTTTTAGTATTCTCATAAGGGAAAAAGATCAAATTAAATGTCATTGAACTATCAGAAAAGGTTCAGATATACATTTTACCTCTTCTATACCTTATCCACACAAACACAAAGGTCATAGGAACAATTACAAGTGCAAGTCCTAGCAAAAGAAACAGAACTAGAAACTTTTTCCTATTTGATCTATGCTCTGATGTAGTGGGGCATGGCGGGACACTAAATCTTTAAGAACGACACAATGCTTCATTGTTGATGAAGAACTGTGTTGGAGATAAGGTAATCAATGACGATAAGAAGGAGAAGAAAGGAATCCTTCAGCTCACAAAATCTACAGCTCACATTGAAGATACAATATACAATTATCAATACAATCTGTAAAACTGGAAAATCTTCACATGTGCAAGCTGGAAAATCTGCACACACAAGCTGTAAACTGGAAAATCTGCACATGTGCAAGCTGGAAAATCTGCACCAACCCATGCAGACTTGCTGCTACTTTTCCAATTCATTTATTCTGTGTTTACATTCCTTTTTTCAGCATATACATGTATAAATAGTGGTAGGATGATGTACATTGAAGATAAGAAAATAGAGAAAAACTTTTCATACAATCTGTCTTACATTTCTTCATATGATTATTTTTCAAAAAGACAGGAAGCTCTATCTCTATTGTGGCAGTTTATGTTGATGATTTATTACTCACGGGTGATAATGCTTAAGAACTTTCAGATCTTAAGTCTTTTCTACATTCAGAATTTCAAATAAAGGATTTTGGACAGATTCATTATTTCGCGGGAATGGAAATCATGCGAGAACCAACATGTTTTATCATTACACAAAGCAAGATTACGAGGGACTTAATCAGTGAATTTGATTGCTCCAGTCTCCCCATGTTATCTGCTCCACTCGATCCTTCCACCAAATCATCTGATGCGTCTGGAACTCTTTCGCTGGATCCAACTATTTACCGGCGTTTGATTGGCAAACTTAACTATCTTACCCACACAAGATCCGATCTTTCTTTCACTGTCTTGACCCTTAGTCAATACATGCAAAAAACATCTATTTCCCATTTTATTATAGCTCTCCGTGTACTTCAATACCTCAAATTAAACCCCACTCAAAGTCTTTTTCTCAATTCAAACCCAAACTTCTCTCTTTTATCTTTTTGTGATGCAGATTGGGCGGCTTGTCGTGACTCTCACAAATCTGTCAGTGGTTTCTTTATAAGATTAGGTGGTCTCCTATTTGTTGGAAATCAAAAAAACAAACCTCCATATCCCTTTCTTCAGCTGAAGCTGAATATCGTTCAATGAGACGTCTTGTTGCAGAACTAATCGGGCTCACCCGTCTGCTTACTGATTTATCCCTTGAACCATCATTACCAGTACCCTTATACTCTGATAGCCAAGCTACAATTCACATTGCCCGAAATCCTGTCTTCTATGAAAGGACAAAGCATGTCGAACTGGATTGTCACTTTGTGCGCCAACAATTTCTTTCCGGATTGATATCTCTATCGTTTGTCCCTTCAAAATCTCAGCTTTCCAGCCTCTTTAACAAACCTCTATCTGGTCCATCTTTGCATACGATTCTTGGAAAGTTGGGGCTCTTCTCTTTCTCCTCCAACTTGAGGAGGGATGTTGGAGATAAGGTAATCAATGCTTGTCAAACTATTAGTAGATTTTTAGACTTCCAGTATTTTTCATTCAGACAGTGTTAATAGTTTATTTCAATTTAGATTTGATATAATATAGTTCTATTCCTTGAATAGTTTATCTGTAAGTGAGTTCCACATTTAGTAGCAGGTTCAAAGGGTTAACTTGGGCTATTCTTAGCCTTGAGCATCGTGTGACACCTCGGAATGTGATTTTGGGGAGTTACAAACTTGGTATCAGAGCGTAAGGTTTAGAGAGTCCTAGGGAGTCGGGCAAGCCGCATTACGTAGAGGCTTGATAATCGGTGTGAAGCGCGCCACATCTATGAGCAAGAGGTTATGAAGCATTTTAGGAAAACCTTCTCTTTCTTTCATAATCCATCGTGCTTACAACTATCTCTATCTGTTATTGAATCGTGCTCTTTAATAATAGAACATACCTCCTCGCAGAGACAATACCTGTAGATATTGTAGATACGTAATTTTGTCCCTTCGAAAGATTAATTTTCACTTTTTTACCTATCCTACCGTGTACCCTCAACCATGTAATTATTCCCTCACAAAAATACAAAAATAATAACAACCCCGAACTAATTTTATTTTTATTTTAACAACCTATCCAATCAAAAATAAACAACCACTACCCCACATACCCATACCCTACCCGCCTACCCTACCCCTCACACCACTCACGTTTTCTTTATCTTTTTCTTTGCCACAACAATTGATCAACAACAAAAAAAGGCGGGCCCATATATTTTTTTGATTCTTATCAATACAGAAGGGAAGCTTCCAACTATTTTCGAGGGGTCCATTTTTTGAAAAAAAAAAAAAAACAGAGCCATCAGCACTCTCCTTCTTTCATTTTTGGGACCACCTCACAGCATACGGACTCCGAGATATTTCTTCTTCATGAAAGAAAAAGAACACAGGGGAGAAAATGGGTTGAAAAGTGAGAGGGGGGATCAGGTTTCCTTTCTTTTTTTTCGGACTCCCAAAGACATCATCACTGAGGGAGAAGAAGATATACACAGAGCAAAGGAAAAGAAAAGGGAGATCCGACTGGAGCTTTCCATGGGGAACGATAACAACAATGCATAATCACAAGTACCCAATTCCCATCTATTCTCAATACACATAGCCACATAGTTAGATACAGAGAGAGAGATCGAGAGTGAGAGAAATTGGGTCAGAGAGAGATCGACGGGGTTGAGGAGAAGACGGGCGAGGCTCGTAAGATTTCTACCGACGAGATTTCTGCCAGAATCTCTATCGAAAGACGCCGTCCGTCATTTTTCGTTGGCACGGTGACCTCATCACCGAAATCTAGTTGGAGAACATCAAGGGGTCGCCGGGATCCAATCTTTCTATTCGATTTTTGCTCTTGTCAGTTACTTGCCGGAGTTTTGTCTATGCAAACTTCGACTTATCTCAAAAAATCTTGATTTTGGTATTCATTCGTTCCCGTGGATTTCTGCTTGTATCTTCCTTTTGGGATTAGTCCGTGTTTTGGGTTCGGGTTGGTGAAAAATACAGGAAAAAAAAGAGTTTTGATTCAAGCTAGTGGGTTGTGGCTGAAGTTCGATTCGAGGTTTCCGGCGTGGACTTCATATCGTTTAATCGAATAATAATTGATTGAAAGAGACATTGAGGTCCAATTATATATTATCTTCTTTTAAATTCTACGTGAATATGAATGATTTGTTGCTTGGCATATTTGGATCTTTGTTTGTGTTGGTTGATTTTGGATTTGAATGTGAAAACTTGAATAGGTAGTCGAAGAATTGAAATTGGTAATTTGCGTATTGACTTGGGGGTGGGAATTTAAAAATTAATTTGGTGAATGTCGATTATTTTTTGTTAATTGTTGAACACTATAGTGTTATGTGTTAGGCCGTTAAATAAGTAGGCAAACGGTAGGTCGGGGAGGCAAATTTTAGGAACGGTATTTGGTTGAATATGGGAATGTGCATGTGAATAGTTTGTTACTTTATTGCACAAGATTTGAAGATGTATTTATTTGCCGGGGAATACCCCGAGGGCACATTGTACTTATTCATCGGAGAATGCCACGACGTATTATGTACTCGAAGGATGTCCGTGAAGAAGGCCCGAGGCATCAGGTAAATCCTTGGAGCGTAGTTTAGGATTAGTGTAGGTTTACTTTTCTGTCCTTTTTTAATTTTGGATTGTAATAATTGGACTGGATGCTATAATTTTAGATTTTTTTGGTTTGTTTGTTTGATTGATTGATTTGTGTGTTTTTGTGTGGTTTATATATTTACAATGTCAAATTATCCGATATTCTCCACCAAGTGACCGTGGTCAAATCACGGGATCGAGGGGTGCCTAACACCTTCCCCTCGGTCAATATAATTCCTTAACCGGAATCTCTGTTCGCAAACCAGTTTCAAAGAGTCAAATCATTTTGAAAAGGATTTTTCAAAGGTGACTTGGCACACCCGATTATGTCAAGTGGTGACTCTGAATAAAAAATATAAATAATTCTTTTTCGAAATAAATTTTCAATCCTTTGACACTTTAATAATAAAAACATTTTCAAACTTAAAAAAGAATCTTTTTGGATGTTGAAAAAGAGGTATGACAGCTCTGGCAACTCTGTTGGGGACTTGTTTAGAATTCAAGCTTATTTTGGAGTCGTATCGGCTTTGTTTAGCACTATAGGTGTATAAACATTTTGTTTGTGTTGTTTTGTGTTATTGTTTTATCATTGTCGAATGTTTTCGTGCTCTTTGTGTACAATATTTATCTTATGTGTTACCGCTTTTATATCTGGCATCCTATGTCTACCCCCAGGCCTTCTTTCTGCAACAAGTTCGTAGTACACGTATTGTACACGATCTCTAGTTGAGTTACCCTTATTTTAGGGGGGAGCCGTCGGTGTTATGGAGTAGGTGGAAAGCAAAGCAGCCACTATCAACTATACGCTCCCCCAAACAGACTTGTTAGTGAACCCCAACGTAGGTCAGCCTTTAGGTTATGCTTATGTGCATCATATTGAAGACCTAGCAGGGCCCACTTGGCCCTTTGTAGGAGACTCACCTCTAAGGCATCCCTACGTGCTAAATGTTGCATTTTTTAGGGTAACGAGGTTATTTGACCAACTGGTTTGGGCAAAATCTTGAGTTAGAAGCAAAGTGTGTAGGCAAGAAATTGTTGAAAAAAAAAAAGAAAAAAAAAAGAATGAAGAAAAAAGAAGATTTGGTAGTTTTTATGGTTCTTTATGGCTTTTGTTTTTTACAATTCAAAAATTAATAAAATGTTTTTTTACTTTTTGCACTCATTTCCCAAAAAATCAAAAACGTTAAAAATTTTCCATTTATTTCTTCAGTAAGCATTCATAATTCGAAAACTCCAAAAATATTTTTTCCTTTCAATAGGAGCTTTGTACATTCTTATATAGTGAAAATGCCAAAAAGATTTTCCTTCGTAATTGTTGGTGTCAGTTTTAGTTAAAGTGTCTTATTAAAAATCTAAAAAAGATTTTATTTGTTTGTCTTTGGTCGTGTCTCTTAAGTTAGGGTCAATCTATTAGTTAATTATTAATTTTCCAATCTGGACGAACTACGCACCCCTGATTCTCCTCTTTCGGGAGTGAGATACGTAGGCAACCTATTGTTGGTTCGGGGATCTTATTTAAAAAATCAAAAATATTTCTTCACTCTCCATTTAGAGTAGGCGTTTCATATACGTCTTTAAAAGAAAACTACAAAAAGATTTTTCTTTAATAGGTTCAAGTTTCATTTTCACATGAAATTCAAAAATCAAAAACCCAAAAAGATTTTTCTCTGGTAACCACAACTTTCATTTTGTATAGAGATTTAAACCTAAAAAAAAAATGCAAAAAGATTTTTGTCAATTTTTTTGACACTTTGTTTCAAGAAAGATAAAAGAGTTTAATTGGCCATTTTGGCAAAACTTCACGAACTACGCACGCCTGATTCTCCCATTTTGGGGGTGAGATACTTAGGCGCCCTTCTAGGGTTCTGTGATTTTTTTCAAGAAAAAATAAAGGAAGGGAGCAGAAACTAAGACCATCAACACACAGAGGTCACCAAAAACACACAGATTGGGAGAGGTCGAGAGAGATTGGGTGGGAGAAAAACATGGAGAGAATATAGTGAGAGGTCTAGGGAGGACAAAAGAAATTGTCCCTGTCACGCTACTGTTCCGGTGACCTTTGTCATCTCCGAAAAATGGCGTAAACCCACTGGAAAGTGCCAAAAGATCGGTGTCCCATTTTATCATCGAACCCTAGTCCAAAGTCCTGAGTTGGGTTCAATTTCGACTATCAAATTAGTTGTTCGGGACTTGAGTTTCAAATTTGGAAAACAGAGTGTTGAGGGAGAAGTGAACCCCTGCATTTATCACTATTCCAGCGACGGGTTCGCCAAAAAACACCACGTCTATCAGAATCTGACCAAAACCCCAATCAGAAAACCACTAATTGAAATGGGTCAGTCAGTTCATTTGGATCGGTTCTAATTTTGGGTGTGATCGAGTTGGTAGATCTGTGTTGAGTTTGTTGAATTGAGGTCTTGAGGTCAGTGGCTTTGTTTGCACAATTTAGTGAGTTGAAATAAAAAAATGAGGTCTGATTCTTCAACTCTATTTCTTTCTATTTTTATCGTAATATGATGTTTGATGTCTTGATGTTTGTTGATTCGTGATGGGTCGATGATATGAATTTTGAGCGTGTTTGAGTTTCTATGATTATCGTGGCTTGATTTGTTGATTCTTCTATTGAACTTGGTTAATTGATTAATAATAACTGGGACAGGAATTGAAACTTGATAAAAGGTGAATTTTTGTTGGTTTGATTCATAGGTTGTTGTTTGACTTGAAACGAACGCTATTCAAACTTGATAGCGGCATGTTTTAGGTCGGGACAAATAGATAAATTCTAAGTTGGGTAGGCAAATTTAGGATTGATGTTTGGTTGAATGCGTGGAATGTTGAATGTGTTGGATGTTTTTAAGTTTATCGCATGAAATTGATGTTGTATTCATTTGCGGGGAATGCCCTAAAGGAATTGTATTTATTCACCGGGGAATGCCCCAAAGTATCATGTACTTGAAGACGACCCATGATCAAGGCCCGAAATGCCGGATGGAGAAAGGAATGGAGCGTAGTTTAGGATTAGTCTAGAATAGGACTTACATTTTTCGCATTTTTCTAGTTTTTGGGATTGTATAATTTGGACTGGACATTATTTTGGTTTTGAATTTTGTTTTGATTTGTTTGTTTTTCTTGTTTTGTGTGTTTATGTGGTTTATACATTTTATATTGTCAAGTTAGCCGATATGCTCTACCAAGCGACCGTGGTCGAACCACAGGATCGAGGGGTGCCTAACCCCTTCCCATCGATCAACAAAATTCCTTATCCAGAATCTCTGTTTGCAGATCAGTTTATAGAGTCAAACGATTTTTGAAAAGTATTTTCAAAGGTGACTTGGCACACCCGATTTATGTCAAGTGGTGACTCGAGTTTAAATGTAAAAAGTCCTTTTCGAAACAAATTTTTAATCTTTTGTCACTTTAATAATCAAAACCCTTTCGAACCTTAAAATATATCTTTTCTGAGTACGAAAAAGGGGTGTGACAGATATGATAACCAACCACCTTAGGCCACAGATCTCCTGAATAAGAATGTGTCTCATGCCGAGTTTTGAGCTCCCTTCTAGGCGTTAGCCCAAGCGGTGACCGCTAATGTTCATACCAATAATCAGGTTTCGATTCCGCATCAATAAGAAGGTGACTTAGCTGCAGCCAGCCTTCATAACTTTATGAGGATGAATCTACCGGAGTTCTTTGGGTTGAATGCAGGTGAGGACCCATAGCTATATCTTGATGAGGTGAAAAAGATCACCCAAGCTATGCATGTTACTAAAGAGAAGAGTGTAGAGTTGGAATCCTATAGGTTGAAGAATGTTTCTTATGATTGGGTTGTGGTGTGGAAGAAGAGTAGAGGGGAGAATGCAGCTCCCATGACTTGGCAAGTGTTTCAGGATGCATTTCTAGATAAGTTTTACCCACTGGAGATAAGGGAAGCTAAGATAGAAGAATTCATGAACCTGAGGTAGGGCTTTATGACAGTAAAAGAGTACTGCCTTAAGTTTAACTAGTTATCTAAGTATGCCCTTGATTTGATAGCTGATACCCGATCTAGTATGAGTAAGTTTGTGACTAGGTGTTCGGGTTGGTGGTTAAGAAGCATAGGACTGCTATGCTCAATAGAGATATGGATCTTTCTAGATTGATGATGCACGCTGAGCATATTGAGGCAGAGAAAGCTAAGGAGAGAGAGAGATAGATCTGGAGAAGAAAATAGTTTGTAGTTTTATAACTGATCGTCTATGCTCGTACCTTCTTCAGCTAGTGCCCCTGCACCCAAAACCAGACAGGAGCAGTAGGGGGTAAGTCTTCCATGTCTAGGTCCTAGAATAGTGGGAGTGGCAAGCCAAGTTATTCTTCATGTGCTAAGTATGGTAGAACCCATCCCTGTGAGTATTTGGGCGAGCAAAAGGGTAGCTTTGGTAATGGAAAGTTGGGCCACAGGCTTAGAGAGTATCCGTATGCTAAGTAGAAAAACTGAGATGTTCGTCCCCAGACTCAGGCTACCAATGCACCAGCTTCTCTTGGTCGCCCTGTCCCTCCTCAGGGCACTTCGTCCAGCACTACTGCGGGCAGGGCCATAATAGGTTTTATGCTTTACCATCCCATCAGGAGCAGGAAGATTCACCAGATATTATTACTAGTATGCTTCATGTCTCTCATTTTGAAGTATATGTGTTGCTATACCCTGGTTCTAGTTTCTATTATGTGACCCCATTAGTTGCTGTAAATTTTGAGATAAGTTCTGAAAAGATCCCTGAGCCTTTCTTGGTATCTACTCCAGTAGGTGAGTCGGCTGTTGCCAAGCAAAAATATAAAAAGTGTCCTATCACTATCCTTCATAGAGTCATGTTAGCAGACTTGATGGAATTAGATATGGTTGATTTTGATCTTTTTCTTGGTATGGATCGGCTCAATTCCTATTATGCAACCATAGATTGTCACACCTATGTTATTAAGTTTTAATTTCCTGATGAGCCAGTTTTCGAGTAGTCAAGTAATTCAGTATCTCCCAAAAGTCATTTCATATCTTATCTTAAGGCCAGGAAGTTGATATCTAAAGGTTGCACTTATCATCTAGTTTAATTTAACAGTCAGTGTAGTAAATGAGTTTCCTGATGTCTTTCTAAAAGATCTCATAAGGGTACTTCCCGCTAGAGAGATAGAATTCGGGATTGACCTTTTTCCTAATATACAACCTATTTCTACTCCTCCATATCGTATGGATCCCGCAGATTTTAAAGAGTTCAATGAGCATCTGAAAGATCTTTTAGATAAGGGTTTTGTAAGACCTATTGCTTCTCCATGGTGTGCTCTCGTCCTATTCGTGCAAAAGAAATATGGTTCTTTGCGAATGTGCATTGACTATCATCAGTTAAATAAGGTAACGATCAAGAATAAATACCCTCTTCCTAAAATTGATGACTTGTTTGATCAATTACAAGGTGCAAGTTATTTCTCAAAGATAGACCTTAGATCTAGCTATCATCAGCTTAGAGTAAGAGAGTGTGATATTCCAAAGACAGCCTTCAGAACCCGTTATGGTCACTTTGAGTTTCTAGTCATGTCTTTTGGGCTAACCAATGCTCTAGCAGCTTTCATAGACCTCATGAATTAAGTGTTCAAATAGTACCTAGATATTTTGTCATAGTATTCGTAGATGATATCCTTGTGTACTCTCATAGTGAGGATGATCATACAGATAATCTTCAAATTATGTTACAGACACTTAAAGATCATCAATTGTTTGCCAACTTCAGCAAGTGTGAATTTTGACTAAGATTAGTATTATTTCTTTGTCATATTGTCTCCGCCGATGGTATTAGTTTTGATCCCCAAAAGATGAAAGCTGTAAGAAATTGGCCTAGACCTATCTCTCCATTAGACATTAGGAGTTTCTTGGGTCTAGCTGGCTATTATTAACATATTGTTAAAGATTTCTCATCTATTGCGTCTCCTATGTCTAGATGATCCAAAAAAAAAGTTAAGTTCATGTGGTCAGATTCTTTCTAGTAGAGTTTTCAGGAGTTGAAGACTCGACTCACTTTATCCCCAGTGTTGACATTAACTGATGGTACAAATGGTTTTGTGGTGTATTATGATGAATCTAGAGTTGGTTTAGGTTGTGTGTTCATGTAGAAAGGTAAGGTTATAGCCTATGCCTCTAGAAAGTTGAAGCCTCATGAAAAGAACTACCCAACCCATGATATGGAATTAGTTGTTGTGTTTGCTTTGGAAATCTGGAGACACTATCTGGTGTTAATATTGATGTGTTCATGGACCATAAAAGCTTGCAGTGTGTGTTTACTCAGATGGAGTTGAATCTTCGTTAGAGGATATGATTAGAATTGCTAAAACACTATGATATAAGTGTGTTGTATCATCCAGGAAAGGCCAATATAGTAGCAGACTCTCTTAGCAGGTTGTCTATGGGCAGTGCTGGTTATATGGAGAAAGATAAGAAAGAGTTAGCTTATGAATTTCATCGTATGGCCAGGTTGGGTGTTAGACTGCTTGATTCAGCTGAAGGTAATGTTTAGGTTCAGAGTAGTTTTGAATCTTCTTTAGTTTTGGAAGTGAAGGAGAAGCAGGATATGGATCTTAGTTTGGTCAAACTGAAGGAGTCAATTAAATACCAAAAGGTAGAGGTTTTCTCCCAAAGTGGAGATGGTGTGTTAAGATACCAGAATGGACTATGTGTTCCTTGTGTTGATCACTTGAGGTAGAGAATTATGCCTAAGGTTCATGGTGCGCAATAGTTTACTCATCTTGGTGCTACCAAGATGTACCGCAACTTGCGAGAAATCTATTAGTGGAGTGGTATGAAGAAGAATATAGCAGTATTTCTAGAAAAGTGTGTAACTTGTCAACAGGTTAAGGTAGAGCACCAAAGACATGCTGGTATGCTTCAAGAGTTTGGTATCCCCACTTGGAAGTGGAAAGAGGTGAATATGGATTTTGTGACTGGTTTACCCCTTTCGCATCATCGTCCTGATTCAGTTTGGGTTGTTGTAGACAGGTTGACTAAGTCATCACATTTCTTGCCCATACATATGTCTTATACAGCTGAGGATTATGCTAAGTTGTATATCCAAAAGTTAGTCAGGTTGCATGGAGTCCCCTTGTCTATCATCTCAGACAGGGGTACTAAACTTACTTCCTAATTTTGGAGAGCCTTTCAGAAGAGTCTTGGTACCCAAATTTATCTTAGTTCAGCTTTTCATCCGTAGACAGATGGTCACGCAGAGAGGACCATCCAGAACTTAAAAGATATGTTGAGGGCATGTGCTCTTGATTTCAAGGGTAGTTGGGATGAGCATTTTCCATTAATTGAGTTTATGAAAGATGGTCAGGCAGAGAGGACCATCCAGAACTTAGAATATATGTTGAGGGCATGTGCTCTTGATTTCAAGGGTAGTTGGGATGAGCATTTTCCATTAATTAAGTTTGTGTATAATAATAGCTATCATTCTAGCATTCAGATGGCCCTATTTGAGGCTCTTTATGGGAGGAGATGTAGATCACTCATAGGTTGGTTTGACATAGGTGAGGCCCCTTTGCTTGGGCATGATGTAGTGTTTGAATCCATGAAAAAGGTCATGTTGATTAGAGAAAGGTTGAAGACAACCCCGAGTCATTAAATATCATATGCAGATGTGAGGAGACGAGATATTAAGTTTAAAGTTGATGATTTGGTGTATCTGAAGATTTCACCCATGAAAGGGGTGGAGAGATTTGGCAAAAAGGGGAAGCTTAGTCCCCGTTATGTTGGCCTGTATAGAATCTTGAATTGTGTTGGGAAAGTAGCTTATAAGAACGAGTTGCCCGCGGACTTGTCAGCCGTTCATCCTATATTCTACGTCTCTATGCTTAAGAAGTGCATTGGTGAATCCATTGTTGTAGATCCTTTAGAAAGCTTAGATATTCAGAGTAGTCTCTCGTATGATGAGATTCCAGTTGAGATCCTAGATTATCAGATTCGTAGACTACGGAACACAGAAGTTCCCTTGGTCAAAGTTCTCTGGTAGAATCAGTCAGTTGAGGGCACTACTTGGGAAGCAGAAACAGATATGCGATCCAAATACCCTCACCTCTTCTCCGTAAAATCAGCTTTAGCCGAAGGTACTACTCTTCCTTAATCCAGTTCCTTTCTAATCAGAATTCATCTACTTAGTTATTATTATTATTATAAGTTCATGCACTCACATATTATCTTAGAAGCTCAGAATGATCTAGAATCAATTTAGCAACCTTATTTTAGTTATGCATGCTATCATGTATCCACAGATTCCTTAGTAATCTTAGCCTAGCTAACAAAATTCGAGGATGAATATTCTCAAGGGGGAGATATTGTAAGATTTTGCAAATTTTCCTAGTCGATAAAGCCTTCATAGCATGTCAAGAGGAGTTTCACACTTAGAAAATTTGACTAAGTGTTGGGACTTACTCTTTCCTAAAGCCTTCAAACTTTGAGGATTTATTTTAAGACCTTCCCGAGCTCCAATAGTTTATTTTTAAGTTGATTCACGATGGGGCAAGTCACGATGGGGCAAGTCGATAGTATATCTTGAGTGAGATTCAAAATTTTTGGATGAGCGTAACGGCATGTTTGGTATGGCAAAATAGTAGTTCAGAGCGATTACCCCGCAGCGCCTCGCCCAGTCCGATAGCTGGGGGTCACTACAAAGGGAAAGGCAACACCTCGCCCAGTCCGGCGGACTTGGCCCCGCAGTGCCCTGCCCAGTCCGACAGGGGAAATTTCTGCAGTCCAACTCCATGTCATTAAGGGCAAAGGGGTCTTTTCCCACCACTTATTAGCTCCAATAACAGGAGATTCAGCCCTCAAACACCAAATTATACCCTCATTCTCTCAAATCTCTCAAGAGCACACCTTAGGGTTTCAGCCCAAGATTCAAGAACCTCAAGATTTCACTATTCTTTTTCCAAATTGATTCAAGAATTGAGATCCCTAAGCTAAAAGCTTCAAGAACCCTTATTCAAGAATTTAACTAGAGTCTCAAAAAGCATCTTAAACCAAGTTTTTTCTTCAACTGAGGTATGTGGGGTTTGAACAAGAACAATTCTTCCGTTCTTGTGCCCAAAAAGTTGAATTTTATTAAAGATTTCATGATTTGTATGTTGGGATTTTATCCAAATTATGTTGCTTCGAGTTTATGAATTTATAAGTAATTTAAACCTTGAATCGCATGTTTATTTTATCAACTTATGTTTTGAATAGAGGATTTATACTATGAATTGTACATCCCTATAGTGAATTGATATTTTCAAGTGTCTCCAAGACAGTTGACAAGAATTAAACTTCATTGTGAAATTGTGATCATTTAAGTATATTTTCTTTAAACACAAGTATGAATTTTGATATCTCATGAAAAGTATATTGTTAGCACGCTTTAACAAGCAAGCATTCGGATTTTTAGAGAAAGATTGATCTTTGATACTAAGCTAAGATAGAAATCCACATTGTTTATACAGTTTATGATTTAAAGTAAATAGAAGCATAATTGGTTTTTAATTACGAACCCTTATGCTATTTTAAGGTGGATTTTCTAAAAGTTCTGAGCAATAAGTATGGG
Source organism: Capsicum baccatum var. pendulum (assembly GCA_030864225.1). Lineage (NCBI taxonomy): Eukaryota > Viridiplantae > Streptophyta > Magnoliopsida > Solanales > Solanaceae > Capsicum > Capsicum baccatum. The sequence continues at coordinate 240,831,229 of CM061553.1, forward strand.
AGTAGTATTTAGCACCGAGTTGGGTATGATTTCAAGGTCTCATGCTCTAGAATTACGAACCACCGTCTATTTATGATTGCCCCTAGTGGGCTAAGATAGTGATCACTTAAGTTAAGGTTCTATTCTGAAGGCAAGGGTAGATAGCTCACCCTAACGTGGGTAAGACGTTGGACTCCAAGTTATCTCACATGGATTATGTCGGTTAGAACAATCTCCCAAAGTCCTTGAGTTCCCAAAGTTCTTTAATCTATAAGTTTTCAAAGGAAGTCCCCTATTCTCCTTAAAATAATAGTATACATTTTGAAAGTTATTGTTTTAAGATTTCCTAAGTTCTCAAAGTTCCTAAGTCCAAAAAGGGAGAATTTAAGTATAGCTTCTAAAACTGAATGTGATGGTTCACAAGACTTATAAATCATGTTTTGCTTCTTCTATATTTTAGTATTTCAGATATTTCATCTTATGTGAGTCATTTTCATTTAGCATGCATTGTTTATAAATGATGAGTATGAGATATGTTTTATTTATGCATTACACTGCCATATACTCAGTGCATCCTCAAAGTGTTGATCCACATATATGTATATGTGCTACATTGTGTTACTTGCTCCATCCCATTTTATGCGTCATCATTTTCCTTTTGGTCCATCCCAAAAAGAATGTCATCTTTCCTAATTTGGTAAGTATTTAGAGACATAATTCCATTTTTACCCTTATTGGTCCCACTTAATTTAAAAAAAGATAGTAGCACATTTTTTTATAAAGAAAAATTTGATAAACATTACCAAGACTTCCTTTATTTCTTAAACTACATGTCCGATCAAATGGTGACACATAAAATGGAAAAAAGGTATTATAATATAGGTTCAGGTGTTCAGTATCAGCAGTGAGAGTAGTTCAACCATCTTTATCTACACTCTTATAGTTGGTGAGTTCTTATGGTTCAAGGACCTACACTTGCAGATTTCTAGTTCCTTTTTTTCTTAGTATTTGAGTTATTACTTTTGGTTTAGTCCGAGTCAGTTGGGATTCTGTCCCAATGGCTCTTTAGTTCTTCAGTAGTAGAGGCTTGTCGGAATATTAGTAGATTTTCAGACTCTTAGTATTTGTCATTCAGACAGTGTTTACAGTTTATTTTAGTTCAGATTTGATATGATATAGTTCTATTTCTTGAATAGTTTATCTTGATGTGAGTTTCATATTTAGTAGTAAGCTTAAAGGGTTAGCTTGGGGCTATTCTTAGCCTTGAGCACCGTGTGACGCCTCGGGATGTGATTTTGGAGTGTTACAAGTATAAGGAAGAGTAATGGTAGTAACAACCAATTACACAGAGTAAACATTGTATTGAGGGGGACTTTTTATTCTCAAACACTACTTGTATCATGAACAACCGCAAGTCACAACCATCACTCTTCCTTATGCTTATTAGACGAGTCTAATCTCATTTGATGATATCTAGTTGTTTTGCATTGCTTGGATGGTGCTTATATATTTTATTTTGTTTCTTCTCTTTTTAGTTCTATCTCACTGGTTTATGACTATAGCATGCCTTAAATATCACTTGATCATGTTCAAAAGAGATTTGGTATCACAATTAATTTAACTAAATTACTTGACAGTATTTGAAAGGTGTTAATTTCAATACTTTAATTTTATTCAATTTAATTATTTTATTTGTCACTATTCTAACTTGTCCATATATTCAAATAGTTGATCATAAACCTACGAGTTGGTAAATAATCGACTTTTCAAAAAATTGATAACCTATCTATCATGTGTAAAAATCAACAACGGCGTTAGTATATTATAAATAATTTGCATAGTATAGTTTTTCTTCAATCTTTTCTTAAAATTATGTAAACATTCTTGTCATACCCCAAATCCCATTGGAGCACACTGGCACCCGTAGCTGAGGAGGCCCGGGAGAACCCGTTCATAACCTATACTTTCACATTTACATTACTTATGAAAATTAGAAATTTGGGCAGCACTTCGTTGTAAATAGAAGAAAACAGTACTTGCATCAGCCCAGCAGACACGCATAAATATATATATAAACAGTAATTGGCCGTCAGAGTCATCACGTCTATCAACCAAACACTCCTATGGCTGTACAATATGTCTAAAAAAGCCTCTACATAGATACACAACTGAGTTAGGGTCGGGACAAACTCCCGCCCACAAAAGACTTTTATACAAATACCAAAAATACATATAGAAACGACTTGGGATGCCCCGAAACAACTGGAGCTCACCACTAACAACAGAATGTCCTGGCTCTTACTGCGGAGGTGTACAACCTGAAGTACCTGTTCCTGCAGGCATGAATACGGGTCCCCCATGAGGGACGTCAGTACGGAAATATATACTGAGTATGTAAGGCAGTGAGCATCAAGATGAGATACAAAAGATCAACAGAACCCAGATACCAGTGAATAAACAGTATGAGTAGACCACACTTAAAAGAGACGATGGGATACCTGCACATTACTTTCATATCATTACTTCCCGTAATCCTTATCAATACATAACATATGTCATACAATGACCAACTGATCAGTGGTACTAATACAATACATCAGGGACCACCCCTGGAATAGCATATATACGTAAACTTTATAATACAATGGCCAACTGATCAGTGGTACTACAATACATCATATCATCAATTTAAAATACAGACATTCCATTTCTTAATTCAATTAATCTTTGAGATTGGTTACTTTGTGGTCACACCATATGGAACTTGAAACCATGATACCTCAATAGGAAAACATGTAAATAGGTAATCAATATCATGAAAATGAAGTAGAGAATCATGGATACCTCATTAAACCATTTCGGAGTCAACAATAGTATATGGACATTTTTTTGACTAGCCGGACATCTTAAAAGTGAAAAGAAGTTCAATTGGTAGTGTCGAAGATCATATGATGTTATTATGTGTCATGTGTCGTAGGACAATGTTGGAAGCTTACTTGAGAGTGCCATGGGTCATTATTCATGCCAAAGATTAGATAGAGTATGTCTTACATACCTTGATATAACCACTTCAATACAAGTCCAACTTGACTTCCCGTACTCTTCGAACACTTATCTACAATAAGTCATTTGTGGCAAACTAGTATTAGCAACCAAACCTTACAATTTAGGTATTAACTTCACCAAATAATGTCTAGGAAGTAATCCTTTAACTCATCAATAAGAGTGCTACATACATCCTCTTATACTCTTATTACATTCACATATCATGCATTTTCATGAAATATCCCTCAACATCACTCTTAGCCTTTATTTCCCTTCTTAATCACCATCCAATACCAACATGATCACTAGGCATACATAACCACTAATATAATGATACATCACCACAATTCATCCTCCATAATCCAATACAACAACTTCCATAATTTACTACTAACAATTTATACAAAACAATTCATAACTATGTTTCTAGTTATCTTCCAACATCAAGACAATACTCGTAATCCTTTATCAATACTTATTCATAGATAAGAATCAAGAATAAACAATATTCATACCTTAACAATGAACTCTTGTATTTAGAATCCTCCTTACATAACCATGGGGTGCTTCTCGAAGCTTTCGAGATGGTGAACACAACTACGGAACCAATTCGAATTTTCTACGGTTGAATCACAAAATATTTGAAGTTGAAATAGGCTAGGGTTTCACCTTCTCTTAGTAATTGGATGGTATATTATATATATGAGGCTAAGTGTAGGTTTATAAGGACCCATTTTCGTCCAAGAGGTAATAGAAAATGGCCATTTTGCCCTAAAAATTTAAATAAATCCGAATCTGTCCCCAGTGGACAGTTTTGACAGGCTGAAGTAAATCGATCATAACTCTTTGCTCCAGTATCGGATTCAGGTGAACCAATTGCATTGGAAAGAAAATTCAAAGGGATTTCATTTTCATATAAAGTATACCACCCAGTTCCTCCTGTACAAGGAGTTATGGTCGTTTAAAGTTGACCCAAAAATCTGTCCCACAATTCTGTTTTTTTTTTTTATAGGCTGTAGTAAAACGGGTATAGCTCCTTACTCAGACATTGGATTTTGATGAAACCAATTTCATCGGAAAGAAGACTCTCGGATATTTTCTTTGATATATAGCAGCTCACACAGTTCTTTTTGTACAAGGAGTTATGATCGTCTAAAGTTAATCCAAAAAAATAATTGCCTAGCTGCAGTAATTTTCCTGCAGATTTACTGTTCACAGGCTTCCCGGCCACCGTTTTGAAATTTCGAATGTGCTCGCTTATATGAAATACTCCTCTGTTTTGGGCAAAATTTATATCGTTGGAAAGCTTATTCCAATACCTACACATACAACTATTGACGGGATACTTCCGAACACCATAAACTTAATTTCACCCATACGCAAGCCTTTAGGACTCCATATAATCGCGATAAGTGTATGAAAAAATTTACGGGGTGTTACAATTCTTGTCCTTGAATGTTTGTCCTACACAAAGATCAGTCTCATCCGAGAAAGAGTGGCATGCTTGTAGTCTGGACCGCCCCTCCTCACCTCGTTCATACTTCTTTTCTTCCAATTCTTCAAAATTATCCCATTTATGACCATCGATGCACTCGTATTCCATTGACCTATCATCCACTGCCGAGGCTGGTGGTGGGGCTGATGTAGAAGCTTCTTTTCAGGACCTTTCAACAACTTTAACCCACAATACAGGCCTAGAATGATCGAAATCAACACAAAGCATGTACAATTTCATGTGTCTACCATTGTTTATGAACATTGGATAGATTCCCCTCCCGTTCATCAAGTAACTAATAACCACATCGCATGGATCACAACTTAATTCTCTGCTCTCTATCATGCTTTTAACCATATCATCATATGAACTATTGCGACGAAGAAAAACGAACACTATCTCCTTAGATGTGGTTTTTCAAATCCAACATTTAGGAGTCTCCTTTCATTCACCAAAAAATTCACCACCAACAACCACGTATTCTATAATAGACATAATATACTTCGATGATAGTATTTGATAGACACAAGTAGTGGTTTATGATCCTAGACTTAATAGACTGCAGTCGTGTTCTTCTTATCTGTTTTCCATACAGTACGTGATCTCACCTTTTCCAACGACCATCAAAATAATTCAACGGATTACAACTTAGAAACAATATATGAGGGTTGGAATGTTGCTATTGAGCCTATAATTGATTTCAAAATATGGGACTAATTTTCAAGCTTTTTGGATGAAAATGGGTGAAAATGTGGGGATAAAAATATGAGAAAATGGTTTAAAATAATGGAGGTAATGTCGTTTTCCGATGAATGCCAAAAAAATCAATGAGAATTGACCAAAAAATGGCCAAAAATCATGGGAAAATTCGCAAATAATGGTTGGTAGTGGAGCTAATATTTATGTATTTGCACATGGACCTTGTACAGTCAAAGAAGATCGATTCCGTAAAAGATGAGATCAGTAAATGACAATTCACTGAAATTTCATCTTTGTGAGATCGTCAATATTGTACCGAGGGCGTCTTTAGAGTATACCGAATCAGTATAGCTATCCTTCTTCTAACACAGCAACGCAATTTGAATTAGTATCAAAAGTAAGCATATTTTTAAACTTGAGTGGTAGGGTTAGCATTTTTTTGTGAACCCATTAGGGTGTCCATTTTTCCAATTTTTTAACACTTTTATCTAAATGTCAAAATAAGTTCTCAATGTCCTTTTATCAAACTCACCCATGAAAGTAGCCTCTTTAACTTCACTAGGTAGAAGTTGAGTAGTTTATGCTCATTCTTTTTAGACACTGAGTATGTTATTGATGCTGTTGTAATATTTTCTAGAAGATACAAAATATTAATTTAGTAAAATTTTACCTAGTTAAGTATAAAGATCTTGCCTTGACGAGTATGATCTAAAGCTTAAAGCTTCTATGCCCAAATTTATAATCAAAATTTAAAAATTTCAATCTCGAAATTTGACTATGCCACAATAAGTGGACATATGGAATAAATAGTTGCCACTAACTTCCAAAATCCTAATTCTAGTGAAAACTACAGCATTAGCAAGCTCATTTATATTTAACGAATAATAACACTATAAATTGTGCCACGATAATTGTGACAGAAGGATTATAGACAGTTGACCTTTTAACTTTCAAAATCCCAATTCTAACCAAACCCACAACATTGACAAGCAAATTTACATTTCACGAATAATAACACTGAGCTACACTAAGCAACATATTAACTAAAATTTTTCACAAAAAGGTTTTAATTTTACTAAAATTTTACCTGATTATGTATAAAGCGCTTGCTTTGACGAGCGCAAGCGCGACCACAAACAAAGACAATACCAACAGGCTCTTTGACTAGATGAAGTATAACAACTGTCTCATGGTAAATTAGCAACTATAATTTATAATATTTTTTACTTAGTTTTCAAATATACAAATTTAATTTTTAAAAAGCTTCTCCGTCCAAATTCACAGTCAACGTTTAAAAGTTTCAATCTCAAAATTTTGATCCTGCCACAAAAATTGAGAAAGAATCGAACAATAACACTAAACTACGAACCCTAAGCAACATAATTAACTAAAAGAGCATTAAAAAAATGCATTAATTGTACTAAAATTTACCTAATTAAGTATAAAGCTCTTGCCTTGATGAGCGCAACCAAAAACTTATACCTTCTGTGTCTAAATTCACAATCAAAATTTAAAATTTTCGATATCTAAATTCCAACTTCGCCATGATAATTGGTATGGAAGAAGTGTAAAGTTGACCACTAACTTCCAAAATCCTAATTCTAACGAGAAACCCTAGCAATACTCTCACACTCATTCTCACGTATTATCAAAAACACTAAATAAAAATCCTGAATTGTTGGGTAAACACGGAATAACAACAAAAGTAATTGTTTCAAAATAATAGGAAAATAAATGAAAATAATGACACCAAGAATTTTACGTGGAAAACCCTTCTAAATAAGGTAAAAACTACGGACCAAGAGGAGCAACTGATATTACTAAAGTAAAATTTTTTACACCGTATCACAAGTACAATACTCCAAGTGACTACCACACAGGCACACACTCAAAAGAAATAATCCTCTTTTGACTCCACCTAACTAAAATATCGCTCACCGTAATTTTTCCTTCACAAACTATTTTTTATCACAATATGTGGAATACCTCAGTGCTCTCTATATATTGTTTTTCTCTTTATTTGGTGTGTTGAAATGAGTTGAAGTTGCCTCTATTTATAGACAAAAACTGCCTACGCAGTGACATCAAAAACACTGTTGAAAATCAGACTTTTCTCTAGCCCATTTTGATAAAGGGTTATGGGCATGCAGAAATTTTTGACTTTGGTTTTCTACTATGAAGGATGGGGCTGAACCCCACAAATCTGCCTCTCCAGTCCCATTGATATTCCAGCATTCGACAGAACATTCTACACCTTTTCCTTAAGATAATTGATTGTTTTCAAGCAATTGATGTGTATTTAACAATGTATTTTAGTGTTTTCAGAATAAAAGCAAGGAGAAAGTGATAACGAGGAAAAGTCGAGCCAAACAAAGGAAAAATGAACTTCGACGGTATAGCCAATGGGTCGTCGGTATAGCGACTTAAAGTCAACCTATGCGGTCGGACATAACCAGAGGGACATCGCTGGAACCAAACGACAGTACGTCTCGACGGAACGTCGGTCCTTCAATGGACCGTCTATCCATGCCGTCGTAAAGAATCAGAAGGTCAATCCACTGGAACCAAGCGACGGTAAAACTCGACGTAACGTCGAAACTCCGACGTACCGTCGATCTTGACCGTTGAACAGAAGCAGTACGTGACTACACCGGAAGACAGCAATGGCGCTTGTGACGGCGACGTCGAACCTTCGACGCACCGTCGCTCATCGCCGTTGGATTTGACGCGGCAAAAGTTATGTTGAATTTTTGGAGCCTTGACTTTGAGATATGCTATAAATACTAAATGCTAGGGTTCAGAATGCATTCATGCTCAGACACTCTACAATTTTTCTCTTAGCCTCCATTTTAGAATTTCTTACTACTCCCACCTACTCTCTTTGACTTTTCTTTTGTGAATTGTATTCTGACATCTACATTGTTCAGATCTAGTTCTCCCCTTTGATATAGTGAAGAATATTTCTAGATCTTAAGCATGGTAGCTTAGTGTACATTGGAGAATCGAGTATCCACTGGTAGATCTATTCATTCCAATTGCATTGAAGAATCAAGAAGTGTCCAGGAGTTAATACAATGATATATTCTGTCTTTTATATGGAAATGAGTGGCTAAGCTTCCATAACTGGAGTTATGGAAGCCTTAATGTAAGTAACTAGTGCAGGTTGTAGATCGAGGTAAGTTCCATGAATATTTGATGTTGTATAAACCTTTCTTCATTTTTAGTGACTTTTCCTGAGTGCAGCTTTGGCGAAGTCCGCAGTATAACATCGCATGTGTTGTTGGACTCCTACAATGAAACAAATTACTTGTCGAGAGGAGGTCACCACATGTGCTGTTGGGTTACTTCAATGAAGCAATCACTTGTCCAAAAGGAAGGTGATTGTCGAGCAATGTAATGACTTTCCTTTTTTGTAACTAGAAGAATCAGCACTATAACATCACATACCCAAAGGGATAGTGTTATTGGGTTACTTCAATAAAGAAATTACGTGTCCAAAAGGAAAGTGTTTGTCGAGCAACGTAACGTTCTTCTTTTTCGCAACTTGAAAGGTGTACCCTTGATTGCATTCTAGAAGGTCAGCATTAGAACAATACTTGTCTGAAAGAAAGGTATTGTTAGGCTACTTCGATTTACCAACCACCTGTCCGAAAGGAAGGTGGTTGTGGAGAACTGTAACGATCTATCTTGAGTGTGACAGGGTAAGCTCACAGACAACACCTGTCCGGTGGAAGTTACTTGGTGAGAACAATAAAGTTCCTCTAGACTCTTAAAGACATTTCTCCTTTAAGTTTAAGAGCGAATACCTTGGCCGAATTTGCTTACATGAGTACATTACTTTCCCAGAAGTAGGGGATAGGGAAGAAAAAGAAAGAGTTTACGTGGACTCTAAAGCTTCCAACCTTTAGATAAGGGTAGATGCCTTAACCGGATCTGCCTACATGGGAAACAATTGAATAATCAATGCGTTCTTTAAGTTCGAAAGAATTAAAGGATAGGCTACCTGCTGAGGTCGAAAGACGAATGGGTAAATAATCGGATTCAATTATCCTTGCAACTTAATTGAAAAATGGAATCATACCAAGACCTACAGCCCTAGCTGTTTACACATTTTTGCAACCATAACTCTAGTTTGTTTAATATCTTGAATTTTCATCTGTCATAATAGTTTCCCATTTAGGTCATTTCATTTATAGTACATCAGATTCTACACTACAATATCCAAACCCCCCAATTATTGGAAACAATTGACTACTAGCTAATTGCATCATGAATAACTTACATTAACACCCTATTCCCTGTGGGATTCGACCCAAACCTAGTTGGGTTATATATTTGACAACGACCGCTTACATTCTCTTAAAAGTGGTGTAATTTGGGCGTATCACCCATACATCTGAAGGAGGTATCTCTGTCTTTTTAGAGAGATCTCATGCTGCTGTGGGATTTTCACTCGTGCGAACCTTCTTATTATGGAATGATTTGTTCAACACTTGTTCACGAATCCAATAGTACCTCACATCAATGTGTTTTGTTCTTGCATGGTACATGGAGTTCTTTCTCAAGTCTATTGCACTTTGACTATCACAATAGACAACATATTCCATTGGTTGTAATTCAAGTTCTTGAAGGAATCGCTTGAGCCATATCATTTCCTTGCCTGCATCAGTTGTTACAATATACTCTGCTTAAGTTGTAGATAGTGCGACACACTTTTGCAACTTCAACTGCCATAATATAGCTCCCTTTGAAAATATAAACAAAAATCTAGTAGTAGATTTTCTATTATCAAGAGCACCTGCCATATCAGCATTTGTATAGCCCTTCGAGATTGGATTAGACCCTCCAAAACACAAACAATCACTGGAGGTTCCTTTTAGGTACCTTAATATCCATTTGATTGCTTCCCAATGCTCATTTCCTGTATTTTCAAGAAACATGCTGACAATACCAACTGCGTGAGAAATATTGGGTCTGGTACACATCATTGCATATATTAAAATTTCGACAACTGAGGAATATGGAACTTTAGCGCTGCTCTCTTTTTCCCTTTTCATTGTAGGGTACATTTTTCTGCTCAACTTTATATGACCAGCAAGGAGTGTGCTAACAACCTTAGCATTCTTCATATTGAAGTGCTCCAGCACAAGATCAATGTAAGTAATCCTCATGCCCAAAAGTTGCTTAGCATTTTTTAAAGATTCTTTTCATTTTTTAGATAAGTAATCCTCATGCCCAAAATCTACTTAGCATTGCCCAAGTCTTAACAAAAAACTTGCATAACTGTTTCTTCAATTCGTTAATCCTAGAAGTATTCTTGCCAACAATCAACATACAATATACATACAGCAAGAGGATGATAGAATCATCGTCAGAAAAATTTTGTGCGAATACACAGTAATCTGAAGAAGTCTTCTTGTAGCCTTGCCCCCCATGGAAGATTCAAACATCTTATACCACTGTCTAGGATATTTCTTCAATCCACAAAGACTCTTCTTAAGTTTGTGCACATAATTTTATTTACCTTTTATCTTGAATCCCTTAGGTTGTTCTATATAAATCTCCTCTTCGAGGTCACCGTGAAGAAAATTTGTCTTCACATTCATCTCTAAATCAAGACTAGCAGCCAAACCAAAAACTGTATAAATATAGGTTATTTTAACAAGAGGAGAAAATATTTCATCAAAGTCGATACCCTTTATTTGATCAAATCCTTTGACAACCAATCTGACTTTGTAACTAGACTTTAAGTTGTGTTCTTCAAATTGTACTTTGAACACCCACTTATTCTTTAAATCTCTCATTCCCTTAGGCAATTTCACTTACTCATAAGTATGGTTCTCATGCAAAGATTTCATCTCATCTTGCATGGCTTCAATCCATTGATCCTTGTGTTCATCTTCCATGGCCTCCTCATAACATTCAGGTTCTCTCCCGTTAGTAAGTAATACATACTCATTAGGAGAATAATGAGAAGAAGGAATACACTGCCATGTAGACCTTCTTAGTGGATCATTTCACTCATCCACAACTTATTGAATTGGAGCATTCTCAATAACATCATCGTTGTCATTATCAACATCAACATGTTTATTTTAAACATGATTATGGGAATCGCCATGGTTATCTACCCCACCAAAATCATGCAAACTTATATGAAGAAGTTGATCAAGACTAACCACACCATCAGCACTTGAAAATTTTAGCTTCTTCGCTTTGTCAATATCTCTGAAGACAATATCACGACTTCTTACAAGCATCTTCTCAACTGGATCATATAACCAGTAACCAAACTTATCAAGGCTATAACCAATGAGGATACACTGCCTTGTCTTAGCTTCTAACTTTGACATCTCATCTTTGGGCACATGTACAAAAGCTTTGCAACCAAATGCTCTCAAATGGCCATAGGAAACATCTTTCACATACTAAAATTTATTTGGCAAATCACTTTACAAAGCAATACCTGGAGATAAGTTAATAACATATGTAGTGATCAATAAAGCCTCACCCAAAAGAAGTTTGATAACTTTGCTTCAGAAAGAAAATAGCTAACTCTTTCCATCAAGGTCTTGTTCATCCTTTTTGCCGAACCATTAAGCTGAGGAGTTTTAGGAGCTATCTTCTAGAGTGTCTGATACCTTGTTTCTTGTAGTATTCGTCAAACGATCCACAGTATTCACCACTGTTATCAGTACGAATACACGTCAGCTTCTTCCCAATTTATCTTTCAACGGAAGCCTGAAACTTCTTAAAGACATCCATTACTTAATCTTTAGTCTTCATGACATAGACCCAAAGTTTCTTTGAGAATTCATCAATAAAAGTGACAAAGTAAAGTGTGCCACCTAAATTCCTTGTCTTCATTGGACCACATAAATCTGAGTGCACCAGCTCAAGCAACTCTGTCTTTCTTGAAAGAGGATAAGACTTGAAAGAAACTCTATTTTATTTTCCAGCCAAGCAGTGCTCACGCCTTTCTAATTTAGCACTTTCAAAATTTGACAATAATTTTTTCTTGGACAGAACATTATGTCCTTTCTCACTAATTTGGCTAAGCCTCTTATGCCATTATGTTAAAGAGCAAACACTTTCAACTGCATTCCCTATATTAGCACAAGTAGAAACTGTCGTTCAGTATAGACCACGATGCTTGTATACACGAGCCACAACCAAAGAACCCTTAATGAGTTTCCATTTCCACCACCATTGGTACTAACATATCCCTCATCATCTAGCACTCCAACAGAAATCAAGTGCAAACGAACATCAAGGGTATGCTTTACATAGTTTGAAACTAGTTTAGATCCAGTTCTAGTTGAACAAATTGTACAAATACCAACCACTTTAAAAATAGTATTATTGTTCATACTCAAGATTTCATAGTCACCTGGAGTATAAAATGATAAAAATATCCTTCCTTAATATCACATGAGATGCAGCACCAGAATCCACAACCCCGTCACAAGCAACATTTATTAGATTTGTACCAAGGACAGTAACAAGATCTTTAGTGGTGATGGTGGCTACAAAATTTTCATTGTCATCTTCTTTTCTTTTCTTCCTTGTCTCTTTTCTCCTTCTTCAATTTTCAGCAAAATTTCTTTGTGTGTCCTTTTAACCCACAATGATAGCACTTAATATCTTTAAATTTACCTCTGAATTTGCTTCTATTTTGAGAATCATGATTCTTGCTTCTCCCCCTTGCGCCAATCACCAAAACATCAAACAAAAAAGAACCTAGAGACTTTCGTCTCATATCTTCATTAAAGATGTTGCTTTTGTCAAAATCCATAGAGATCAATCGGAAGCAGAATTTGATAATGAAGTTCTAAATGTTTCCTAAGAGTCTGGTAGGGAACTAAGTAGAGGCAAGACTTGAATTTCTTCATCCAACTTAATGCCCATAGCAAATAACTGGTTCATGATCCGCTGAAAGTTATTTAGGTGATATGTAATCGGAGAACCATCATGGTATTTTAACTCCAATATTTGATTTATCAAGAACATCTTATTATTTTCAGTCTTTCGAGCATACAAACTTTCAAGATGGTCCCATAGAGACCGAGCATGTGTTTCCCAAGAAATATGGTTCAACATATTATCGTCAATCCACTTCCTAATAAAATCGCGAACCTATTGATACAAAATCCCCAAGAACACATTAACACAAACACCAAAATCAGTCTACTAGTTTAAGAACTGTGGACCCTTTTGATGAGCTCTCTCGAATTTGCAAGAAGAACAAGAAGGGAAGTGATATCAAGAGTAAAACACACAAAAACAGCAACGACACTTGATAAACAAGATGTAATAACAACAACACATTGTTACAAGACAATAACACAAATGGATTATACTAGATATATAGACAAACGATTACAAGAAAGTAAAGATAGATAGACAAAGGGATGGTATAATATTAACAACCCAAAAGATTATTGTCACACCCCAAATCCCATTGGAGCGGACTGGCACCCGTAGCCGAGGAGGCCCGGGAGAACCCGTTCATAACCTATACTTTCACATTTACATTACTTATGAAAATTAGAAATTTGGGCAGCACTTCATTGTAAATAGAAGAAAACAGTACCTGTATCAACCCAGCAGACATGCATAAATATATATATGAACAGTAATTGGCCGTCAGAGCCATCATGTCTATCAACCAAACACTCCTATGGCTGTACAATATGTCTACAAAAGCCTCTACATAGATACACAACTGAGTTGGGGTCGGCACGAACTCCCGCCCACAAAAGACTTTTATACAAATACCAAAGGTACATATAGAGACGACTTGGGATGCCCCGAAACAACTGGAGCTCACCACTAACAATAGAATGTCCTGGCTCTTACTGCGGAGGTGTACGACCTGAAGTACCTGTTCCTGCAGGCATGAATGCAGGTCCCCCGTGAGGGACGTCAGTACGGAAATATGTACTGAGTATGTAAGGTAGGGAGTATCAACATGAGATACAAAAGATCAACAGAACTCAGATACCAGTGAATAAACAGTATGAGTAGACCACACTTAAAAGAACTGATGGGATACCTGCACATTACTTTCATATCATTACTCCCCGTAATCCTTATCAATACATAACATATGTCATACAATGGCCAACTGATCAGTGGTACTAATACAATACATCAGGGACCACCCCTGGAATAGCATATATATACATAATCTTTATAATACAATGGCCAACTGATCAGTGGTACTAATATAATACATCATATCATCAATTTAAAATATAGACATTCCATTTTTTTAGCATATATATATATAATCTTTATAATACAATGGCCAACTGATCAGTGGTACTAATATAATACATCATATCATCAATTTAAAATATAGACATTCTATTTCTTAATTCAATTAATCTTTGAGATTGGTTACTTTGCGGTCACACTTTATGGAACTTGAAACCATGATACTTCAATAGGAAAAACATGTAAATAGGTAATCAATATCATGAAAATGGAGTAGAGAATCATGGATACCTCATTAAACCATTTCGGAGTCAACAATAGTATATGGATATTTTTTTTTGACTAGCCGGACATCTTAAAAGTGAAAACAAGTTCAATTGGTAGTGTCGAAGATCATATGATGTTATTATGTGTCATCTGTCGTAGGACAATGTTGGAAGCCTACTTGAGAGTGCCATGGGTCATTGTTCATGCCAAAGAGTAGATAGAGTATGTCTTACATACCTTGATATAACCACTTCAATACAAGTGACTTCCCATACTCTTCGAACACTTATCTACAATAAGTCATTTGTGGCAAACTAGTATTAGCAACCAAACCTTACCATTTAGGTATTAACTTCACCAATTAATGTCTAGGAAGTAATCCCTTAGCTCATCAATAAGAGTACTACATACATCCTCTTATACTCTTATTACATTCACATATCATGCATTTTCACGAAATATCCCTCAACATCACTCTTAGCCTTTATTTCCCTTCTTAATCACCATCCAATACCAACATGATCACTAGGCATACATAACCACTAATATAATGATATATCACCACAATTCATTCTTCATAATCCAATACAACAACTTTCATAACTTACTACTAACAATTTATACACAACAATTCATAACTATGTTTCTAGTTATCTTCCGACATCAAGACAATACTCATAATTCTTTATCAATACTTATTCATGGATAGGAATCAAGAATAAACAATATTCATACCTTAACAATGGACTCTTGTATTTAGAATCCTCCTTACATAACCATGGGGGTGCTTCTCGAAGCTTTCGAGATGGTGAACACAACTACGGAACCAATTTGAATTTTCTACGGTTGAATCTTGAGTTATTTGGGATTTTGTTTGAAACCCTAAAGGGTATTCTTGAGAGAAAATTAGAGAAAAGGGGTATATTTTGCTGAATTTAGAGCTGAATCAGATGTTATAGACGAATTAGGGGTGAGGTGAAATGACTAAAATGCCCCTAAGAAAACAAGAAAAGTCGAAACTATCCCTCAGTTGATAAACTGACAGGCTGAAGTAAAACGGATATAACTCCTTACGTAGATGTTGTATTTTGATGAAACCAGTTTCAGTGGAAAGAAGACTCAAAGATCTTTCGTTTGATATATTATAGCTCACACAGTTCATTATATACAGGGAGTTATGATCGTTTGAAGTTGACCCTGAAATGCTGAAAAAAAAACTGGGCAACAGGCTTTGCGTTTTGCTACTGTTTTGAAATCCAGACGCAGCCTTATGCATTCCGAAAAATTTCAAAACTTATCCGAGATGTACTATGAGATTGCCCGATTGTAACGCAACTTGAAAATCTAAAAATGAAGGTCGGGAAGGTCGAGAAGTTGTATCCCGAAGGTTGCCAGCTAAAATGACTCGAAGTTACACTTAGAAAATTTTTTCAAGTTTTTTAGTCTAAGAGCACTCTATTAAAGGCTAATCCATGCACGACTTTTACGGGGTGTTACATTATCTCCCCCTTGGGATCATTCGTCCCCGAATGATGGATTGGAAATGTTGAAGCCTTAATGGTATGGAATAACGCAGGCACGACATGCCTTCTAATAAAGAATACACTGATCTGAAACATGACCATATGGATATAACTACTGATATTCTGAATTCTTATATCGGACATGCATATCTGATGCATGGAATACACGACTGGAGCCACTCATAAGCTAAGTTCTCATAATGAACATGCAAACCTAATGTATGGATTTGTTATTGAGTTGATCTCATGAACGCAGAACTGAATACATAGATAAGCTGAACTTTTTCTATTGAACGTGCATTTCTAATGCAGGCATATCTGATTGAGCTGACACAAGAACGTATGACTGAATACGCAATATCAATTGAGGCGAAGCTTGTAATAAGAATCTATGCACGCAACCAAATGGGGTATCTCCCCCTTGGGATCCTACATCCCTCTATGAGTGTTCAATTCACTAAGATACTTGGAAAATGGAGGAAATGCACACGACACCTATGATTTTGATTCATAATTGAACCTCTGGAATCTGAATCTAGTACATGACGCATGAACTGAATTATACTCGCAACTACTAGTATACTCAATCTTGGAATAGTAATATATATGAGAATTCGGGTAGCATGATTAATTGAAAAGACAAGCAAACAAATCATGAGAATTTGACTTTCTGACTATTGAACTGATTTGCTGGCTGAACAGACTGAACTACACAGGAAACAATCTGGAGTATCTTATCAACACTCTTCGTAAAAAAAATTCTAGTAGCATTAGGCAGCAAAAGATCTTGGGCATGAGTCACACAATACATCCGACTATAGGATCCCAACATTGACATTACTCTGCAGCCCGGAATATAGACATATAACTCATAAATCATGATAGAATTGTCAGTCCTTAGTCAATGGGACTTCTTACTTTCAAGATTAGCACACTCCTCGAATACTCCCTTAACTGTACTATTTCCCTTAGATACCACATTCATTCGATTCAACTTATAGTTCTCATATGGGCATTGATAGCTCTTTCTACAATGTCTATAGTAGCTTAAATCCTTTCACTGTGATCAAGCCTAACTCCAAGTCCCAAAAATACAACATGTCATACCATGATACTAGTCTAAACAATATGATTCAATCTTCCATATCCTTTTAAAGTTCACACCCTAAGCATATCATGCCTTCCCACATTAATGACTAACTCTGAACTCTTACCATAGATTCACTAGCGCATATTGCGTCCCTTTACTAAAATCCCAACATGTCGTTCAAGCCAATCTTTATAACCTCATATGAACTTCAAACCAAACACCCATGAAAAAACACTTCACATATTCTCTAAACCACTATTAATATAACTCCCACGCGCTACCCCAAGAACATACACATACAAATTTTCACTAAAACTCACATATATCAAAAACTTGGCCCCAGATCTTACTTCACACTTATGGTCTTATTTAAAACAAGCATACTATAAAGCGTGAGTACATGAGTCATGAGCTACATGACCTCAATTTGGAGTTTATAACTTATGGAATGGGATTTCCGACTACTGAATGAACTGAAACTTCTCATTTTAGAACTTGAAGAGTACATGATTCTCTATCATAAGCATGAACATCAATTTTGATCATTGGACTGAAATGTAAGGCATGAGTAGATATTGGGATAACTGAAAAAAATATACTGAGACAAGAATGGGTTGAGTCTCAACCTCACATTCTGACGTTCTATATCATCATGACATCACGACTAGAATCTGAAGGCCTGACTTGGTTATTCGCTCTAACATCTCCCCCTTAGCTTCAAGCTCTGATATTAAGTTTGGGAGATCCCTTACTAGACTTTAAACTGAAGTACACTCACTGCACTCTGGGGTCTGAAAAACTACTATACACGCATATCATGGCACTTAACCCAAATGACTACACCTGAAAGTGGAAAACATACTGTTAATACTACCTTCTGAGATACACTTTATCATTCTATAGACCCAGCAGTCATCATATAATACTTGCACTTACTAACTTCGGTTCTTCATGAGTATCCCCATAGTCGGACAACACACCCTCTAGTGCTTTAACTCTTATTTCTAGTAGTTCAACCTTCAAAAACTCAAACTTAGAATCTAGCACTCAACATGGATATCACCAAGCCTTCAATGAAACATACTACTTCCGACATAGCCTATCAATATCGCGAGTCCAAACTTACATCTCTATACTATGAGAATCAAGATCATATAAAAAGGCTCAACACTATAAATCAAATAAACTTAGGCTCTTGCATACACCACTCAAGCCTATTAGATTACTTCTATAAAACTAGTATCATTAACCAAGAAGTCATCACATCCACCTTCATGGGCATCAATTGTTCAAACTTAATGTCTAGTGCTTAACATGATTTACAATCCAACCTTATACATAATTCTTACAAAACATACATCATAAATCTTAAATCACTATTTTTACAACCACATTTTGATGCTCAACGTCACAACAGATTAAACTCCTCACGTTTTGGGCATGTTTAGAACTATTCGGGCGCGTTTTCGAGCTTGACGGGGCTTCGATAAATGCCCCGCATTGCGGCCAACGTTCCAGCACCTTCTAGATGGTCAAAATAGTCTGGCAGCACATTTATTAGACTTTAGGAAGTTCACGCAGGCTGGTATGAAACTGCAAATTTTCCACTTTAAAAGGTCCACAAAGGTTGGCAAGCATGTGCAGAAATTTCAGCAAGCATGTGCAGGATTTTCAGATTTTCAACTTGTAGTTGATAATTGTATAGCTTGCATTTTTGTACCTTTTTGACTTAGGGACTTTTAGGTACTATAAATACATGGTGTAAGGCATCATAGGCATCAGCTCATACTTGTTTTATTCAGTAAATACCACCCATGAAGAATACAACATAATTTACTAGTCCATCAAATTGGGACATTTTACCCCAAATACTTGATTTTATCTAGATACTATCCACGACCAAAGCACCTTTATAACATTACTACTACCAAGGAAAAGAAGGTCAAGGGGTAAAGTCACATAATAGACATGATCGACATTAATCTTATATTGTAACCCCATACAATCTTATCTACTTATACGGCCTCTCACATCACGCTTACTTACTTAAGCATACATTTAGTCTGCCTTCAAATTCCACAAATAACCATGAGTCTATACTTACAACTTACTGGCTAATATAGCTATTTTCACACTTCAAGCAACCTACAAATCACTCTAACTAACAACTCCTTCTCTACAATCTACTAAACAACACACAAGGACGAATAACCTCTTTACCAACTCAATCTCATGCAAACAAATTCAGCAATACATCTAGTAAACCAACACAAGAACAACAAGTTGGACAACAAGTTGCTAGTGAATCGAAATAGGCCTCACACGGCTTCACTAGACTTTGATTTTGTATTTTGAACAAGAAAATGAAATGAATGACAAGTCAACTATGCTAGTGAATCGAAAGAGCCCCACACGGCTTCACTAGACTTTATTTATTTATTTTTTTTCAACAACACCTTGATGACATGATTACATGAGATAGAAATTTAATACGCAACATCCAATGAACTAAGAATACACGTATTACTCTGTATAAATAAAATCGGAGTCAAACACTTCCTCCACGGACTACCATACCATCCACACATGCTACTCGTTACCACATTAGTCTATCACCATGAGGGGGGGGGGGTAAATCATTCTCGAACATTGGTTATTCAACTAAAATATTCATTTACACAAAAGTCACCCTCACTCTGACTTCTAACTTTGTGACTTCACATCACCAACTTCTTGGTCTAATTTCACTATCAATAAGTCATGACAACAACACTTTTAACGCATACTACTATTCGGGTGGAAATACAGTTCCAACATTCTACTACACATCATCCTCCCTTAAGCAAGACATTTGTAACATAAATTTGAAAGGGACTAAATGCAATTAATAACTGAAGCTGAAAAGCACGATTCCATCAAGATCAATGTCTACATCGGAATCAATACACATTGAAGCACTAACGGACTCTTCTCCAGTCCTTGCACAATTTAAACTCTTATATGGTTCAATCAGAAAGGACCATACCATTAGATTCTAAACTTCTACACTTGAATCACCTCAATAATGAGACATATCGGAGGACATTAGAGTAAGGAAAGAATTTGGGATGACTTTTTACTTTTATATGGGCGACATCAAAGCGCAAATAAGAGTATGAAAGAGGAAAATTCTGACTCTATTGCACGAACTAAGAAATGGAGAGTGGAAATAATCCCTAAATGTCCAATAGACTCCTGTTTATAGATGTGGTGCACAACACACCGATAAACGAGATTCTACGTAGACACGGCTTTGTAGACTCACTAGGACGAACTTCTCTGATACCACTTCTGTCACACCCCAAATCCCATTGGAGCGGACTGGCACCCACAGCCGAGGAGGCCTAGGAGAACCCGTTCATAACCTATACTTTCACATTTACATTACTTATGAAAATTAGAAATTTGGGCAGCACTTTATTGTAAATAGAAGAAAACAGTACCTGTATCAACCCAGCAGACATGCATAAATATATATATGAACAGTAATTGGCCGTCAGAGCCATCATGTCTATCAACCAAACACTCCTATGGCTGTACAATATGTCTACAAAAGCCTCTACATAGATACACAACTGAGTTGGGGTCGGGACGAACTCCCGCCCACAAAAGACTTTTATACAAATACCAAAGGTACATATAGAGACGACTTGGGATGCCCCGAAACAACTGGAGCTCACCACTAACAATAGAATGTCCTGGCTCTTACTGCGGAGGTGTACGACCTGAAGTACCTGTTCCTGCAGGCATGAATGCAGGTCCCCCGTGAGGGACGTCAGTACGGAAATATGTACTGAGTATGTAAGGTAGGGAGTATCAACATGAGATACAAAAGATCAACAGAACTCAGATACCAGTGAATAAACAGTATGAGTAGACCACACTTAAAAGAACTGATGGGATACCTGCACATTACTTTCATATCATTACTCCCCGTAATCCTTATCAATACATAACATATGTCATACAATGGCCAACTGATCAGTGGTACTAATACAATACATCAGGGACCACCCCTGGAATAGCATATATATACATAATCTTTATAATACAATGGCCAACTGATCAGTGGTACTAATATAATACATCATATCATCAATTTAAAATATAGACATTCCATTTTTTTAGCATATATATATATAATCTTTATAATACAATGGCCAACTGATCAGTGGTACTAATATAATACATCATATCATCAATTTAAAATATAGACATTCTATTTCTTAATTCAATTAATCTTTGAGATTGGTTACTTTGCGGTCACACTTTATGGAACTTGAAACCATGATACTTCAATAGGAAAAACATGTAAATAGGTAATCAATATCATGAAAATGGAGTAGAGAATCATGGATACCTCATTAAACCATTTCGGAGTCAACAATAGTATATGGATATTTTTTTTGACTAGCCGGACATCTTAAAAGTGAAAACAAGTTCAATTGGTAGTGTCGAAGATCATATGATGTTATTATGTGTCATCTGTCGTAGGACAATGTTGGAAGCCTACTTGAGAGTGCCATGGGTCATTGTTCATGCCAAAGAGTAGATAGAGTATGTCTTACATACCTTGATATAACCACTTCAATACAAGTGACTTCCCGTACTCTTCGAACACTTATCTACAATAAGTCATTTGTGGCAAACTAGTATTAGCAACCAAACCTTACCATTTAGGTATTAACTTCACCAATTAATATCTAGGAAGTAATCCCTTAGCTCATCAATAAGAGTACTACATACATCCTCTTATACTCTTATTACATTCACATATCATGCATTTTCACGAAATATCCCTCAACATCATTCTTAGCCTTTATTTCCCTTCTTAATCACCATCCAATACCAACATGATCACTAGGCATACATAACCACTAATATAATGATATATCACCACAATTCATTCTTCATAATCCAATACAACAACTTTCATAACTTACTACTAACAATTTATACACAACAATTCATAACTATGTTTCTAGTTATCTTCCAACATCAAGACAATACTCATAATTCTTTATCAATACTTATTCATGGATAAGAATCAAGAATAAACAATATTCATACCTTAACAATGGACTCTTGTATTTAGAATCCTCCTTACATAACCATGGGGTGCTTCTCGAAGCTTTCGAGATGGTGAACACAACTACGGAACCAATTTGAATTTTCTACGGTTGAATCTTGAGTTATTTGGGATTTTGTTTGGAACCCTAAAGGGTATTCTTGAGAGAAAATCAGAGAAAAGGGGTATATTTTGCTGAATTTGGAGCTGAATCAGATGTTATAGACGAATTAGGGGTGAGGTGAAATGACTAAAATGCCCCTAAGAAAACAAGAAAAGTCGAAACTATCCCTCAGTTGACAAACTGACAGGCTGAAGTAAAACGGATATAACTCCTTACGTAGATGTTGTATTTGGATGAAACCAGTTTCATTGGAAAGAAGACTCAAAGATCTTTCGTTTGATATATTATTGCTCACACAGTTCATTATATACAGGGAGTTATGATCGTTTGAAGTTGACCCTGAAATGCTGAAAAAAAAACTGGGCAACAGGCTTTGCGTTTTGCTACTGTTTTGAAATCCAAACGCAGCCTTATGCATTCCGAAAAATTCCAAAACTTATCCGAGATGTACTATGAGATTGCCCGATTGTAACGCAACTTGAAAATCTAAAAATGAAGGTCGGGAAGGTCGAGAAGTTGTATCCCGAAGGTTGCCAGCTAAAATGACTCGAAGTTACACTTAGAAAATTTTTTCAAGTTTTTAAGTCTAAGAGCACTCTATTAAAGGCTAATCCATGCACGACTTTTACGGGGTGTTACAATTATTCCACTTTTGGACCTTTAATATCAGACACAACCTAAACCTATCTCTTATGTGACCTCAAGGAAACCAAAATTCTCAAGAAATCTCCATTTCTAAGAGAATAATCAACACAAGGATTCCACCTTGTCCAATGATTTCACTTTGCTAAAGACTCTCAAAGAGGCTACAAAATATATTCTCCAAAATCCCCCCAAAATTACCTAATGAGGTTCTATTTATAGTTAGGTTAACTTAGTACAAATGACTAAAAAAACCTTCCAAAGGGGCGGATGAACAGTGACGGATGAACAGTAACAGCTTTGGAGTGTAGGACTTATTCTCTACACTTCAAAGTTAGTTCCTTGGATGGGCAGTACCACAAGCTTGGGTCTTCACTCACGTCTTCATGTCCTCGAGTACTAAGATGCCTCTTTGACCCGTATCACCTATCTTTGCAACAGGTTCCATTCTTCATTAATTTTATTTTAAGGTTTTATAATGTCAAAGACCGATTGATAAAAATTCTTAAGATTGAGCAGATCTTCTATTTTTTCCTTCCAAATGGCATAAATAACGCCATTTAAAGTAATCATTATACTTGCATTGGCTTCTATTATTTACCAACAAATACAGATATTGTAAACCGTGGCATTGATACTAGTTTGTTGCATAAATACGAAATAACAATAAAAGTATTTATCGCAAAATAATAGAAAAATAAATAAAAATAATGAAACCAAGAAATTTACGTGAAAAAACGTTCTAAATAAGGAAAAAACCATAGACCAAGAGTAGCAACTATTTTACTATAGTAAGGAATTTTATATTGTAGTCACAAGTACAATACTCAAAGTGACTACCACACCCTAAAAAAAAAAAACCCTCTTTTAATTCCACCTTACTAAAATATCGCTCACTCTAATTTTTCCTTCACAAACTATTTTTTATCATGGTTTGTGGAATACCTCACTGTTCTCTATCTATTAATTTTTTCTCTATTTCTAGGCAAAAATTACCTACATTGATGTCATTAGTGACATCAAAAACACTATTGAAATTTAGATTTTTCTCTTGCAAATTTTGACAAAGTAAGAATTATGAGCATGCAGAAATTTTTGACTTTGTTTTTTTGCTATGAAGGATGGGGCTGGACCCCACATAAATAACATAATTAACTAAAAATAACACAAAAGGCCTTAATTGTACTAAAATTTTGCCTTAAAGATTTTGCCTTGACGAGCGACAATAAATGGAGACAATTTCAGCACTCTAACAGGCTCTTTAACGAGTTTAAGTATCGCAAGTGCTTCAGGATAAATCAGCTATTATAATTTATAATATTTTATGTAGCTTATAAATATATAAATTTTATTTCACGACACAAAAAGCTTCTCTGTCCAAATTTCCCTTTCACAAACTTCATCTCAGGTCAAGTTAAAAAAATGTCGCATGTTTCGATCCAGTTTATCCAGTTTCTTCTCTTTAGCTCGCCATCACTTGTGACCATGAGCATAGATGAAGAAGCCTTGAATGTCGGTAGGAAGCTGATCGAGTTTCAGCCACCATCAGCTTCAGAGCTTTCTTGGTACTCTTTGTCTTCTTTCTTTTATAGCACTAAATCATATCATTTTGTTGTATTCACATTGTAGCTTATCTTAAACACCCCTATGGGCCTGTTTTATTATTTGTTCTATGCTCATAGCTGGTGTAGTTAGCTAGATATATATTTGCAGTCTCTTTTGTTTTTCAGGTAAGTTTTGATGTGGAGGTAGCTTTTTGTTGGGTTCAATGTGTGTGTGAATGGAAAATGGAGGAACCAAGTTGAGGAAAGAATTGAGATAACACTCAAAAATGGAAAGTGTACTCAAAAAAATGGAATGTCTACTATTTCTCTCATACAGGTGGGAGAAGGGATTTTCAAGTGTTTATAATAAGGAACACTTACTCCACATGGCAAGTAAGGCTATCGTCGTCACTCATTCGGCTTCGGCTTCGAAAAATAATCGATGACATCTATTTTTTTGGACAAATTTTATTTGAAAAATTGAAGCAAAAGAGATTTTCATTGCTATTGGTTATCGCATTGTCACTGGAAATTTAAAAATGGCAAACTCTGTTGGATTTATATACATACATATATATATATATATATATATTTAGTCGCACGTGTAATTTTTTATTATTTAAAATTAGACGATTTTATCTATTATGAAGATTTTTAATGAAGTGTAAAAAGTTAAAAACATATATTTTATTGTAATCACATATATATTTTACGATCAGAAGTTTCAAGCGGTTAATGGATTATATATATATTGTAGATGTAGATGTAGATTATAGACTTTTTAAATCTTAAAATGAAATTCAGTTGATTTAGAATTCTTATACTAATGAAAAAAATATTAGTTATCACTAATTTTGGTGACTTATAATAAGGAAAGATTTTACCATAAATATATTTAATTAAATTTTAACTCTTAAATATTAAGGAAAAAATAGTGAAAAGACGATTTTGTCTAAAACAAAGACTTTTAGTGAAGGGAAAAAAGTTCAAACGACACTTCTAAGGCCCTTTACACTTTTAATATATTAGAGATGTAGATTATTGAGGTAGATTATAGATATAGATTATAGATTATACATATAAATAATAGATATAGATATATAATAATTGACGCCAAATAATGTCGTTAAAATCAATTCCTTTTAGCGGTAATAAAATAGGTATTTACCAACATTCAGAATAAACATACATTATATTATATAATTAACCTATATTACATAACATTTTTTAATTAACATTTTATCAACTTATATAAATTATACTATATAATATTTTAATAATATAATTAACTCAAAGATATATTAATATAACATTTTTTTATTAACTTAAAACTTTAAATACATTTTTTAATTTAAATTATATTTATGTAAGTTTAAGTTATAAGTTTAGTTAAAGAGTATTAAAACTTCTTTTTCCTAACTTTATAAAGGAAAAAAAAATTCCTAACTTTATAAAGTTAAAGCATTAAAAAAAAAATTTCATAACTTTAAAGTTACAAATATAAACTTTATAATTTTAGCTAAGATAATTGCATCAAATAAATGACAAATTTTAAAATAAAGTTAAGACGAATAGCCTTTATATTTATTCAAATTTCGTACGTTGTACATTTATTACAAATATTGAAAGAGAATCTAATCTACGTAGCCACCTTGAAGAAGGGTTCTGTTTGAATTAGATATCTACTCTAGAATCTTATTAATATCTATAACATCCAAAATATTCTAGTTCTAACTTGGCTATTTCTTCGATGCATATATTTTTCGGAATTAGTCTTTTTCCTGAAGAAGGACGATCACCTGATCACCTGATCACCTTTCGAAGCGCGATAGCCAAGACCTAGATTGACTTTTTGTTGCTTAGGAAAGGGGATAGGGTGTTGTGTAAGGACTGTAAGGTCATCCCGAGTGAGAATCTTTCGACCCAGCATAGGCTCTTGGTTATGGATTTGGGTATAAAGAAAAATAGAAAGAGGAGGAGTGAGGAGTGTAGACCTAGAATTAAGTGGGGCGGCTTGACGCCAGTGAATGCGTGGGAGATAGGGGAGAAGTTGGCGGGAATGGGGGTGTGGGAGTGTAGGGGGGACGTAGATAGTATGTGGGATAGGGTGGCTAGGTGCATCACGGAGAATGCAAGTGAGGTGTTGGGTGTTTCTAGGGGCCGGGCCAGGCATCATCGGGGGGATTGGTGGTGGAATGAAGAGGTGGAAAAGAAAGTGGGGACCAAGAAAGGGGCGTATGCTAAGTTGGTTGAGAGTAAGGACGAAGAAGAGAAGCGGGTAAACAGGAAAGAGTACAAGCTAGCTAGGAAGGAGGCTAAGTTAGCAGTTACGGCAGCTAAGACGGCCGCTTTTGAGAGCTTGTATGCAGGGTTACAGGGAAAAGGAGGGGAGAAAAAGTTTTTTAGACTAGCTAAGGCTAGGGAGAGGAAGGGTCGTGACCTCGACCAGGTGAGGTGCATTAAGGGGGAGGACGGTACAGTGTTGGTGGAGGACGGTCACATTAAGAATAGATGGCAGTCGTACTTTCATAGGCTCTTGAATGACGAAAGGGATAGAGCTATTGTGTTAGGGGAGCTGGAGCACTCAGAGGAGTGTCGGGATTTTAGTTATTGTAGGCGTTTTAAGGTAGGAGAGGTTAGAGAGGCTGTTCGCAGGATGCGAAGGGGTAGGGCGACGGGGCCGGATGACATACCGATGGAGTTTTGGAAGTTCGCTGGAGAGGCTGGTATAAGGTGGTTGACTGGATTGTTTAACGTAATCTTCAAGACAACAAAAATGTTCGAGGCTTGGAGGTGGAGTACCATGATCCCTCTCTATAAGAATAAGGGTGACATCCAGAGTTGCAATAACTATAGGGGGATTAAGTTATTGAGTCACTCTATGAAGATTTGGGAGAGAGTGGTCGAGGTGAGGCTGAGATGGATAGTGTCTATTTCGGAAAACCAGTTTGGATTTATGCCTGGCCGCTCGACGACGGAGGCAATTCACCTGGTACGAAGGCTGGTGGAACAATATAGGGAAAGAAAGAAGGACCTGCACATGGTGTTTATCGACCAGGAGAAGGCATACGACAAAGTCCCCAGGGAGGTGCTTTGGAGATGCTTGGAGGTGAGTGGAGTACCGCTGGCATATATCAGAGCAATTAAGGACATGTATGATAGAGCGAAAACTCAGGTGAGGACGGAGGGAGGAGACTCAGAGCATTTCACTGTCTTGACAGGATTGCATTAGGGATCTACTCTTAGTCCCTTTTTGTTTGCTTTGGTGATTGATGTGTTGACGCGGCATATTCAAGGGGAGGTGCCTTGGTGTATGCTTTTTTCAGATGATGTAGTTTTTATTGATGAGACGCGAGGGGGTGTGAATGACAAATTAGAGGTGTGGAGACAAATTCTTGAGTCTAAAGGGTTCAGGTTGAGCAGAAGCAAGACAGAGTATTTGTAATGCAAGTTTAATGACGTGAGACTGGAGAATGAGGTGGTAGTGAAGTTGGAATCACAAGAGTTATGTAAGAGGGATAGTTTTAACTATCTCGGGTCCGTGATCCAGGGTAACGGTGAGATTGACGAGGATGTCTCGCACCGTATTGGGGCGGGATGGATGAAGTGGAAGCTCGCGTCAGGGGTGTTGTGTGATAAGAAGGTGTCGCCCAAGCTTAAAGGCAAATTCTACAGGGTGGTAGTTCGTCCGGCCATGTTGTATGGAGCGGAGTGTTGGCTAGTTAAGAACTGTCACATCCAAAAAATGAAAGTGCTAGAAATGTGGATGTTGCTTTGGATGTGTGGGCTGACTAGAGGGGATAGAGTTCAAAATGAGACTATCATGGAGAAGGTTGGTGTGACTCCAGTGGAGTGCAAGATGCGGGAAGTCCGATTGACATGGTTCGGACACGTGATGAGGAGGGGCATGGATGCCCCGGTTCATAGGTGTGAGAGGCTAGCGTTGGATGGTTTTAGGCGGGGTAGGGGTAGGCCGAAGAAGTACTGGGGTGAGGTGATTAGGCGGGACATGGAGTAGTTACAGCTCACCGAGGACATGACCCTAGATAGGAAGATCTGGAGGACGCGAATTAGGGCAGAAGGCTAGGGCCAGGTTGGGTCGCTGGTGTAGGGAATTACTTAGTGGGGGTATTATTCTTGTTATGATACCTTGTTCCATGTTTTATTACGAATCTGGGTGTTTTTCTCTATTTTGTATTACTTATAGGTGTCGTATTTATGTTATGAAATCTTGTTCTGTGCTTTACTATGTGGCTGTGTGGTATCTAGTGTCTTGAGCCGGGGGTCTATCGGAAACAGCCTTTCTACTTCTTTAGAGGTAGAGGTATGGACTGCGTACATCTTACCCCCCCAGACCCCACTAGGTGGGAATACACTGGGTTTGTTGTTGTTGTTGTAGTCTTTTTCCTTGTTCCTCCATTACTTCTATTCTGTCATCACTATTTTCCTCACATATTTCATCAATTTCATCTTCAACTTGGGACGGTAATTTTGGGAGTTCAAAATTTCTTCTTTCGACATTTATTAATGTTATCCTGATCGGAATTTGACATTAATGGCCGTTGGTCAGCCTTCTCCACCATTGGAGGCTGGTCTAACTACAATATCCATGCTTGGAGTTACAGAAAATTTGAAAATAACAGAAGTTGATACTATTAAACCAGTTCATTCAATACAAAAGATTCTTCCATAAAAACAGCTTTCCTACTTGCATAGAGAGCCTAGAGTGATTTGGGAGGAAGAAGAGATTAATTAGATGATCATTAATGAGGATTTACAATATGCAGTGATTGATAAATTTTCATATGGATAGACAGAAATTCAAGATTTAAGAAAATTGATTCCTAAACAATGTGAATTGAAAGGAGAGGTCAATATTGGACTGCCTAGTAATAGGTATATATTAATAAGGGCTACAAGATTGGAAGATTATGTACACTTACCCATGACCATTGGTCATACCCACTACATACACTCAAAAGGGATCCATTGTTTGACCCAAAGGAGGAGACATCTATTGCATTTGCGTGGATATAGTTTCCATCTTTACCACCAAATTTTTTTTGGCAAAGTGGCAGTGTTCTCGTTGGCAGCAGCAGTAGGTACACCTTTGTAGGTGGACCTTACTACTCAAAACAAAACACTACCAACTTGTGCAAGAGTTAAAGTGGAAGTGGATCTATTGGTGGTTGGGGGGGGGGGGGGAGGGAGGCTTTCCAAAAAGAATTAATGTAGGAATGAGAATGAAAACAGGAGAAGTAAAGGAGAGGTGGGTAGCTATCAGATATGATTATACTCTGAAGTATTGTAAAAGTTGCAAGATTCAGGGACATAATAAGAAAGAATGTTTCATCCTGCATCCTGAATGTATCTTAAAGAAGAAGAAGAGGAAGAAAATAAAGATAAACAAGAGGGATATGATTAGGAAAAGAGAGAGAAGGAGAATAAGGTGGATAAAATAAGGGTTATGGAAGAAAAATGAAAAAATAATCTTAATAATAAGAGAAAGGTGGATGTAGAAGAGGTAGACAAAATCACAAAGAAAGAATAGAGATAAAATGGAATCAAAAGTCTCAGGATATTTACTATTGAGAATAAATTTGGGGCAATGGGAGAAAATGTAATGGGGAACAAGGACGATCTACAGAAGAAACAGAAGAATGATAAGAAGATGAATGACAAAGATAAAAATGCAGATAGTCGATCGGAAAAGGAGTCAAACATAAGTTCTAGCAGAAAAAGCAAACCGATGGAAGCACAAGAATCATTAGTGTAACTAATAATTTGATAATGGTAGAAATAGGTCAGATTTATCAAAATCACCAGATAGAACACTAGTACATGCAAAGGATTGTGGGGTAGAAGCAAATGGAAAGCAAATTCAAAGAAAACTGGAAAGGAAAGAAGTAACTGATAAAGGAAAAGAAAATAGGTCAGTAATTTGGGTCAACAATGAGAAAGAATTGAGGATGAAAATGCAATTGATCAACAGGTCTCAAAAATCAACACTCTCACTGAGCATGAGATTGCAGCAAAACAGAACAATGAAGAGGATGATTGCATGAACACCAACATGTCTCCCAGAAAAATTAGGCAACTAAAAAAAAGTAAAAAGGGTTCAAAGTAAGGGTTGCCTCAATCACAAATTAATACAAGGAGGAAGAAAGGTTCATTTTTTACCTCGAATCAATGATTAGCAAGGTAATGTTTTGGAATATCATATCTGTAAGAATTCAAAGTTCTTTTCAGAGACATGGATTTGCGTAGAAGGCATCAGTATATTTACATAGCACTACTTGAACCTTTTCAAAGTCCTACTGGAATAGAGAGTTACAGAATGAAGTTAGGAATGGCATATGCTAGAGTGAACTTTTCATCAAAGATTTGAATTTTTTGGTAGGAAGCTTGGGAAGATAAAAATTGTATCTTATCTATTCAATAGATGACAATGACTTACCAACTTAGGGGTGGAACTGAACTTTTTAGAGTATTAGCAGTGTACTAGACAGGTTAGAACTATGGGAGGATCTTAAAGGTATTGCTAAATAAATCAACATGCCATTGTTGGTGGGTGGTGATTTCAATATAATTGCTGATGAATCAGAAAAGTTAGGAGGTCTTCCAGTTATACAACAGGAGACAACTGACTTTGTTTATTGCATGAATACATGCTCCCTCAATGAAATCAGATTTACTGGAAGTTGTTATACTTGGTGAAATGGAAGAATTGAAGAAGACAGTATTTTCAAGAGGGTTGACAGGGATCTGGGAAATAATAAGTTTATACAGCTGCTATCAAATAGTGAGGCACATTATCTTATCAGGTAGGTTTTAGATCATGCACCATTGTATGTGGTATGCAATGATGATGAGGAACATTTGGTAAAACCTTTGAAGTTTTTGAACTTCTAGACAAATCATAAGGAGTTTAAGTAATTGGTGGAAGAAAGCTGGAGTGTAGAGGTGGCAGGGTCACCATTTACTATCATCCAGACTAAAATGAAGAAAGTTAAGACCAATCTAGCTTTGTGAAGCAAAAAGACTTTTGGCAACATCTTTCAAAAAGTTGCAACTTTGGAGGATATTGTAAAGGTGAAGAAAATCAAGCTACAAGTTAATACGAATGAGGAGAGCAAAACTGAATTAAAGTTGGCTGAAGCAAACCTGAAGAGATACTTGAAAATAGAAGAGGAATACTGGAGGAAAAAGGATGGAATGAGATGGTTTGCAAATGGTGACAGGAATACTAAATTTTCGTGCTTTTGTGAAAGGTAAAAGAAGAAAGATATAGATAAAGAAAATTCTTACAATGCGAGGGGATATTATTAACTCAACTCAGAATATTGGTGAATAAGATGTAAATGTCTTAAAGGAACAATTTAAGGAAGGATCAGAACCAAGCAGCTATGACATAAGTGCATTCCTAAATTGATTCATGAGGAGGACAATGTTGAAATAGAAAGGATGCCAGATGAAGATGAAGTGAAGAGAGTGGTGTTTTCTCTTAATGCAGACAGTGCTTGTGGTCCAAATGGATTCTCAAGGAAGTTTTTCAAAGCAAGCTGGGATATCATAGGCAAAGATATTGAAAATATGGTCAAAGCTTTCTTTTGTGGCTATGAACTCCCTAGGTATGTGACACATATTGATCTGGTTTTAATTCCTAAAAAAAAAATGGTGAAGAATTTTGGTGATTTGAGACCGATTAGTTTGAGTACCTTTTCTAACAAAATAATCTAAAGAACTATTCATGAGAAAATGGTTAAGGTGCTCCCTAGACCGATTTCTTCAAATCAGATTGGCTTTGTGAAGAGTATAAGCATTACTGAAAATGTCTTCCTTGCACAGGATATCATTAAAGATATCAATTGAATAAATAAGCTACACAATGTTGTAGTAAAGCTTGATATAGCTAAAGTTTATGATAGGATTTTGTAAAAGTTTTTGGTGAGAGTAATAGGGAATTTTGATTTTTTCAAAGAGAATTATTGACATGATAGTAAGACTGGTTAGCAATAATTGGTATATAGTTTTGATGAATGGACAAGAATTTGGTTTATTTCAATCATCTAGAGGGTTGAAGCAAGGAGATACTTTGTCTCCTACTCTTTATCATTACAATAGAAGTGCTCTCTAGGAACTT
The DNA here is from genome assembly GCA_030864225.1 of Capsicum baccatum var. pendulum. Taxonomy (NCBI): domain Eukaryota; kingdom Viridiplantae; phylum Streptophyta; class Magnoliopsida; order Solanales; family Solanaceae; genus Capsicum; species Capsicum baccatum. The sequence goes on from CM061553.1 coordinate 240,864,106, forward strand.
AAATGAATTGTTTAAGGATCCAGACTTCAAGGGGTATGATTTGCCAAAATGGAGTCCTAAAATCAATCATTTATCATATACTAATGACATTATTCTTTTCTGTTCAGGACAATCTGAGTCTATGGAGAAGATGATTGTCCTAAGGGAGTCCGAAAAGGTATCTGGACAGATGATCAATTTGGATAAGAGTTTTATGTACTTACATGAGAAAGCTCCAGTAGGAGTTCGTAATCAAATTAAAAGGATTACAAGAATAAAGCAAGGTACTTATGCTTGATAAGGATCAACCAAGTTCTTGAGAACATGACAATCACGTGAATAATGTCCTTTTTCACAACATCAAAAATAAGTAACTGCTTCACGTTTCTCATCTTTTCTCTTTTTGTTTGATGAATTATTAACCCCCGGAACAGGGTTTATTTCTTGGTCATCACGACTACCACCAAGTCCATGACCAGGGCCGCGACCCTATCACGGTGAGCGTGTATATTTTTCACCTCAGGGAATGGTGCAGATCCAGTTGGTCGGTTCTCGTGATTTTTCATCAACAAATCATTATTTTGTTCAGGCACGAGAAGATGAGAACTCAGTTCAGTATATTTCTTGAAACCTTTTTCTCAATATTGTTGCTGTAAGAGCACATTCGAGGCATGAAAAGTGGAGAGCGTCTTTTCCATCATATCATTATCATTGACCGTCTCTTCACAAAGTTTTAATTGAGAAGAAATTCTAAACATGGCAGAATTGTATTCATTAACAGACTTGTAGTCTTGAAATCTTAGATGCATCCACTCATATCGTGCTTTCGGGAGGAGACCATCTTTAAGTAGTCAAACCTTTCTTTTAGGCTATTTCACAATACGAGTGGATCCTTAGTAGTAAGGTACTCATTTTTCAAAATTTCGTCAAGATGATGATGCAAGAAAATCATAGCCTTAGCACAATTTTGACTAGATGCTGTATTTTTCATTCTTTATGGCGTCTCCAAGACCCATAGCATCTAGGCGGATTTCAATATCCAACACCCATGAAATATAGTTCTTGCCCAAACTTTGAAGGGCAACGAACTCACACTTTGAAAGATTGTTAGTCATATGGAAAGAGGAAGAAATAAAAAAAATAATACCTTAGCCTTAGCATTCAAATTTGAGACGGTAGATTCTCGTGCTGATAACGTGTTATAAAGCAAGAAAGTGTTATAAAACAAGAAAGAATAAAGAAGAAGAGTAGAGAGAATAGAGAGAGTAATTGTTATTTCTTCTCTTGTGATGATTTACAATGAAGGAAACCCTTCTATTTATAGGGGGAATTTGCTCTAGTTTCATACTAAAAGACAAATACATCAAATCCTCATAGACATGAAATGGATCTTGATAGACATTCACTATAATTGATATATATCATAACAATCAACAACTAATTTTTGTTAGGGTATTTATTAGTTACTACTATATTTTTTTTTTTAACATTTTAAAAAAAAAAATTAAATTTTGGGAGAGTTTATATAGATGCCGATTTTTTAAAAGTTCAAATTATAAAATTATAAATATGAGTTTTAGTCCTAATATACTGCTAACTTCTATTTATTTTTAAAATTTGAAACTTATACAACTTCTTACACTTAATTAGATTATCCTTTAATCTTTAAATTAGATTTTAATTATATTGATGTAAAACAATTTAAACTGAAAAAAATAGTTACAACTTCTAGGGTTTCTTACGGCTTACGTTGATCTTCTTTTATGCTAGTTGTTTCAAAAGAACAACATCTATGGCTATGTGGAATAACAAGGTTCTAAGAAAACTCTCTTCTACATCTAAATTATGCATATTGTAAATGCTTCAATAAGGAATCTATCATTGTTGTGGCGTATTTCTCTAATTTTCAAGTATCGGGCACGAAGACAAGACTTATCAAGAGGTATGTTGTCAATATTTTGCTTAATTATTAGTTCTTTCAAGTTGATGTCTAAAAATTTTCAGATCGTACAATTTATGTAACGTTGTACCTATTTTTGATATTTTGTTAAGATTCTTTGTTGATATTCTATGATACCGTGGAGTTGTACTGATGGTCGGAGGATGTTTCCAACTTTTCTTTCACTTTGTCCACTGTGAATAAATTTTTATGCTTTACTTTTCAACTCTAACACATTTATATTGAACTGTATTTATGTTTTTTTTTTTTGTTTTTTTGGTACCTTTTTCCTTATCTTTTGGTTAAAAAATATGGAAAGAACAATAAACCACTGCAATGTGCAGCAGCTTGCTTTCACAAAAAAGGAATAAAATATAAGACTCATCCAAATCAATATGCATTAAAAAATCACAGTTTTGATTTGGTGGAGGGGACATCAGGTTATTTTTTTTTACAGAAATTTGCTTTTACATGTTTGAGAATCTCCACACATGATCATTAATTATCTATTTTTTTATTTTTTTTGCTTTTACTTCACTTCAACAGTTTAACTCCCGAATTGTATAAATTGATATCGTTGCTCTTATTCATCATTTTTTTTTTTGTATTCAAAACTCTTAGGTGAATGCAGTAGATGGCAAGGAGGGGGTTTGGAAGAAGGGGTGGTATTTTCAACCCCTTCTCATTGGATATATTGGAAGATAGAGGAGCAATGGATGTAGTTATGCGGACTATTAGCTATAAAGATCAATTACATCACGGCATTTTATGATAACAAACTATAAAAAAAAAACAGACGTACAAGAAAGACGAGCTTTGAGAATGTTTTTGGATCAATAAGAACATTTTGAGTTCCAAAATGTATTCTTATGTTAGCGAGTTGGTTGTTATTTATGATATTGACATTATACGTATTGTTTCCTTTTAAGGAAATGGATTGATATTTGTGGGACTTTGTACCAAAGGATGAGACACATATTACACTAAAGTTGTAAGATGGTTATACACATATATTTGGCCTCTTATTTGATTTTCTTTGTCATCTGGGAAATTTTAGCGGATATAGAGATGTTTTTCTGCTATGACGGATTAAGGGGAAAAATCAAGTAACGCTTTTTAACGAATAAGGTTACTTATGTAATTTTCTGATAAACATTTGGCTCTTAAACTTTCACATAATTGCATTTAAAGTTTACTGGGTTGGACAGCTATCCTATTTCCTTTTTGTTATTTTTATTGGTCGAGGGAGTTTGTTGTTTTATTATTGGTCGTCGGGGGAATGCCAAGTGCATCCGTAAGGTATCGTAACCACATGGCTTCAGCAACACCCGCAGCCATGGCACGATATTCTGCTTCTGTGGAGGAACGGGACACTCGCGTTTGCTTCTTGGTGCACCAGGAAATCAGATTCGGTCCCATCATAACAATATATCCAGTAGTGGACTTCCGATCATCTTTGTCGTTAGCCCAATCCGAATCAGAAAAAACAGATATATCAAATGAGCCCTTTTGAAATAAAATTCCACAGTGAAGAGTACCTTGAAGATAGCGCAGAATGCGTTTCAAGGCCTGAAAGTGTTGTTCTGTGGGAGCATGCATTGATTGGGAGACTCGATTGACTGCATATTGGATGTCCGGACGAGTAACAGCAAGATAATGAAGTCCACCGACGAGGCTCCGATATAGTGTAGGATCGGCAAAGGGAGTATTCGGCCCTGGGGATTGGCGGACTGCCATGGGAGTGACCGCGGGTTTGCAGTCTGTCATTCCAGCTCGATTTAGAAGTTCAAGGGTATATTTTGTCTGATGCATCAATATGGTTCCCGATTTGCGGATGAGTTCGAGGCCAAGAAAGAACTCCAGAGGACCGAGGTCCTTAAGTTTGAAGTCACGATGCATAGCCTCAGTAATGTCAGTGATGAGTGATGACGAGCTGCCTGTAATAACAATATCATCCACATAGATAAGAATGATGACAGTCCCTCGAGAACAGTGAAGGGTGAAGAGGCTGTTGTCATGATGGTAGGTGCGAAAACCAAGACCCTGCAGAAAAGTAGAGAGGCGTGTGTACCAGGCACGTGGGGCCTATTTCAGGCCATACAGTGATTTGCGAAGCTTGCAAACATAGTGAGGACGGTTGGGATTAACATAACCCGGTGGCTGAACCATATAGATTTCTTCCTCAAGATGACCATGAAGAAAGGCATTGCTGACGTCTAACTGATGAAGCGGCCAATCATAGTGAAGAGCAAGAGACAAGACCAGACGAATAGTCTGTTGCTTAACAACAGGGCTGAAGGTCTCCTTATAATCCACACCATACTCCTGATGATACCCTTTTGCAACCAGACGTGCTTTATAGCGAGAAAGAGATCCATCTGAATTTCGTTTGATGCGAAACACCCATTTGCACCCAATAGACTTTCGGTTACTAGGAAGAGGTACCAAATCCCATGTACGTTGTTCAATCAGAGCCTGAAATTCCTCATCCATAGCTTGGCACCAGAAATTATTTTTGGAGGCTTGGTTGTAGGTAGTAGGCTCAGTTATGGGATGTGCATCAAAGGGTATTTGAGTGTGGTAGGCTTTGGGTTTGAAGGTACCGGCCTTGGCTCGGGTTGTCATAGGGTGAGTGTTGATTGGAGGGTGATTAGGAAGGGGTGGTGGAGTTGTATGATGTGTGGACGGGGGTTGGGTGGGGCTGCCGTGGGAGCTGGGATGTGCAGCGGTGGATGGGGTGGCTGTATGTGTGTTAGGAGTATGATGTAGGGAAGTGGTGGGTTGTGTGGCAGTCGGCTGGGTGTTCGGGTGGGTGGGTGGTTGGTTCGAGTAGCTAGGTGGTTGGTACGGGTGGGTAGTGGTGTAGTGGGGTACCGGGTTAGGTGCCGAGTGAGCCGGAGCATGAGCGGGTGAAAAGGACGGGAATAATGGCACAATGCCAAGTGGATTGGGGGAGTATGGAGTAGAGGAAAGACTTGTGTAAGGAAATTGTTCCTCCACAAAACGAACATGACGGGAAACATATGTTTTCTGAGATACAGGATCGAAACATTTGTAACCTTTGATAGTGGGATGATAGCCTAGAAAGACACAAGGGGTGGACCGAGGTTGAAGTTTATGTTGAGTGTGTGGACGCAACCAGGGATAAACTAGACACGCAAACGGGCGGAGATGGATGTAGTCGGGTGGATGATTGTAGAGACGGGCATATGGAGTGGAGTTGGAGAGAGTGTGAGTGGGCATGCGATTTATGAGGTAGTTGGCAGTAGCAAGGGCATCAACCCAAAAGGAAACAGGTAAGGTGGAATCATGGAGGAGCGCAACAACTGTTTCTATTAGGTGACGGTGTTTGCGCTCAGCAACGCCATTTTGTTCAGGGGTATATGGACATGAAGTGTGATGAAGAGCCCCTAGATTTTGAAGAAACACACCAAATGCATTGTTGACAATTCTTTGCCATTGTCACTTCGAAAAATTTTGATTTTGGCATTAAATTGATTTTGAACCATTCGGTTAAAGTTGACAAAAACAGTATAAGCTTCGGATTTAAATTTCAGAGGATAAAGCCAAGTGAATTTACTGTAATCATCAACAAAACAGATATAATAACGAAAACCTTGAACAGAAGGAACTGAGGTTGGACCCCAAACATCAGAATGAATTAATTGAAATGGCGCAGTGGCCTTGTGTTCAGACAGTGAAAAAGGTAAACGACAAGATTTAGACACTGAACAGGACTCGCAATGTAATTTTTCTGAAAAATTAAAACCTAAGGAAGATAAAATGGATTTGGTGATGGCGGATGATGGGTGCCCAAGCCGGCGATGCCAGGTGGACGAGAGAATGGCTTGACTCACAACAGACGGAGACCTGGATGGAAGAGTGTATAGCCCATGCTCACAGCGGCCCGTGTACCGCACCCGGTTCGTGGTATTGTCCACTATCTGGAAATTGGTGTCATTAAAAATGAGGGTGCAGTTATTTTCTTTAGTAAAGCGATAAACAGATAAAAGATTGGATGTGAGGGAAGGGACGTGGTGAAGGGTTGAGAGATGAAATTTACCATTTGGGGTATAGACATACCCAGAGCCGGTGTTTGTGATGGGAAGGGATTGACCATTGCCTACTGTAATAGTTTCTGAGCCATGATACGGATGAGCAGCTTGAAGTTGTGAATAATCAGACGTCACATGGGTGTTAGCACCTGTGTCTAGATACCAATCGCCAGATTGAGCGTTTGTGGACGCATGCATCGCCCTTGATCCTCCGGACTGGCTATTTACATTCTGCGATTCATCATAACGATACCAGCAATTAGCCTCAGAATGGCCCCGCTTAACACAAATTTGGCACGTCGGAAGATCTCGTGTGGGTCCCCGCTGGTTTCCTCGTCCCTGTCCGCGGCCTGACTGGAAGCCGTCCCTCGGTGGAGGCCCGCCTCTGCCTTGCTGCCCGGCGTTCCGACGGTCACCGTCGCCGCTGCCTCGCCCTTGGTTACGGCGATCGTCACCGCGACCCCTGGCCGAGCCCCCGCTGCCAGCCGAGTAAAGAGCCATGACGCCAGGGGTGGAACTGGCTTCTCCGAGCAGTAATTTGTGTTCCATGTCTAGATTCAATTCTTCTGCATTAAGCCATCCAGACAGTTGATTCAGAGTGATTTCGACAGGTGAGAGGCGAATATGCTGTTTGAGAGAGGAATAGCCAGCCGGAAGACCACGTATCACGGCATTCACCACGTCTCGTTCAGGAATAATCTCATTCACAGCATCTAGGTCAGACAGAATAGAGGCCACATCATCAAGGTATTGAGTCATCGTCTTCGTTCCCTTCCGAAGAGTATGCAATCTGTCACGCAACTGAAAAATATGAGCCGTGGACACAGAGTTGTACCTTGTGGCTAGTGCGTCCCAAAGTGAAGCCGACGTGAGAAAACCCCGGGCGTGTTTGTGCACAGAGGGGCTAATAACTGCGAGAAGGCAGGCTCGGATCTGAGTGTCTACGATCATCCACAGAAGGTAGTCGGGATTTGGGAGCATGACGCCGTCCTTCTCGGCTGTCTCGGGCGGCGGCTTCTCCGCACTGTCAATCCATCCGAGCAGCAAGTTGGCTGCGAGGGCGGTGCGGACGTTAAGTGCCCAGGCCGGGTAGTTGTTGTCAGATAATTTTTCGGGGATGAGGTTGTGGAGATTCCTGAGCAGTAATTTTACTCCAGACGGTAAATTTGACAGAGGATCAACAACCTTGTCCATGGCGCCGACCTACGACGGAGGAGGGAGGCCGTGCGGCGTGGTGTAGACGGTGGCGGCGGCGCACACACGTCGGAAAAGAGGAGATATTAGGGTTTGGGCGGAAGAAGAAACCCTAGCTTTGATACCATGATATAATTTAATAATAATTGATCTTATTGATATTGAAGGGGTTACAGCTGTATATATAGAGAACTGAAGAATAACTAATTACAGAATAACCCAGATGTATTTAATAATTATATAGGTAGTCTATTACACTAGTATCTTCATCGGTGCTCTTTGAGTCAAATCACAATGGTGTTCCCCATTACATATTCCTCCATTTACATTTGTTGCGGCAAGCTAAGTTGCTACGACTCTTCGAAAATGTTGCCGCATCTATATCTAAACCTTAAAAATACACTATTTTTGGAGGATACGACATGTATCCAAAGACATTTTTGAAGAGTCCGAACAACTTAGGCGGCAAATACGTCTTACACATCAATGCACACACTCGGCAAAAGCATTAAAAATATATATATATTTATTGCTATTCGTAATTGAAAATATTTAATCAATTCGTTTATTTATATTTTGTTGGGTTACTTGAGGACCTGATTGTGCTACTACTTGGTATCTATATGGTGGAGTTGATCTGTTGAATAAGGATATTCAACATGAGTTACAAGGTTCATTTCATGATTAATACTTCTCAATCGAGGAAGACATTAAAATTTCAACGTGAAATAGAGGATAGTAAGATTAACAGTTGTCACACAATAATTGTTCGATTTCTATAAAGATTTAACTTTATCTCTTCACTAAACCTTTACAGGATCAAGAAAGAATGATCTAAATGCATCTCGTTTGAATAACACAAATAACTTATTCATTACATTACTTAGGACATAGAGTAAGGAGTCTAACTTTACATTCGGTCATCAAATCAGATTGAAAGAGGTGTTTTATCAAGTTTCAATTATTCAGGTTTTGTGATTCTATATGCCCCTTTAAGAGCCCGAAAAATGGACATTTGCTTTAACTCCTTGCAAGCTATTTGTCGGTTTGGTGTATCATTATTTTTGCTTCTTTAGGATTAGAAATCATTTTAATGAGGTTAAATTTATCAGAAAATATCACTATTATATATTTTTTATCTAAAACTTTTTGTGCATCGCGCGGGTATTATACTAGTTGAGTTTAAATCTCCACAATAAAAACACCTCCCTTCAACTAATAAACTCTCTAGTTTGATAGATTTTTGTGAACTCTACACTTGTGTATTTTTTGTGTTCTACTATCTTTGAAATGAGATGTGAGCTCCTTATTTATAAGAAACGGTAAGCAACCATTTTTGAATTCAACTTTGGTTGCCAATTTTGAAACCAACCAATTTTGAATTCAACTTTGGTTGCCAATTTTGAAACCAATCAATTTTGAATTCAACTTTCAATTCTTCTTAGAAGGGCCATTGGAATAATAATGAATTTGACATTAAGAATGTTTAAAAAATAATATTAAAATGCCCTTAATCCTTCAATCCCCCACACATTTTAATATTAATATAAGAGAGTCTACTAGTTGAAGGAAGACTACCATGTATATGAAGGTGTGCTCTGCATTGAACCTCCACTTAGTAAAATAGTAATTTACTCCAGAGTTATAGTGGTTTCAGACTTGAATTATGACTGCTTAGGGGAAATAAAAAGTTACTGCTTGCTTACACATAATAGTCAAGGTGTTGACATGAGCTTTTTAGCCAGCACGTTACGACCTTGTGCTATCCCGATTTTAATGAGTCTCTTTTGAGAATGAGCCTAATTCTCATAGGAAGCGGCCTACCTCCACACTCACATAGGTGAAATCCGTCGAGAGTGCTCTTGTAATTTAGCACCCCACTCATACGAGATATTCATTAAGAGTTTAATAAACTCAACCTCACAATCATTACAGGCAAATACACTCACATCATAGGGAGGGATAAATAAATAGTGCATTTTTCACAAAAAGTCATCATATGATTCGTTTTCCCATTGAACCTTGTTATAGGATCTCTAGTCCCCAGGTTGGGTATCCTCACATATGACTCAAGATTCAATAGGCTTCAATCCCATCCCCCTCGATGTACTCCAGACCTTTTCTCTTGCTAAAGCCTTAGTCAACGGATCTGCAAGATTATCACCAGATTTGACATAATCAAAATTAATGGTAACATTTGTCAAATATGATCTCACATTACTGTGCTTTCTCCGTATAGGTCTGGATTAGTGTTCTAATAACGGTTTTGAACTCTACCAATTGCAGTTGTGCTATCACAATGAATTAATATAGGAGGAATTGATTTTTCAAAATAAGGTATTTGAAATAACAAATCTCTCAGCCGATTCGCTTTCTCACGAGCTGAAGCTAAAGCAATTAGTTAAGCCTCCAAGGTAGAGTTAAAAATAATTATTTTCTTTTTAGACTTCCAACAAATAGCATCACCACCCAAAGTAAATATATAGCCAATAGTGAATAAGAAATCACCTATTAAAGTGTTTCATTCCTGTCGCGACCTGAACTGAGGCCCTAGCTGTAACGAGCATCCCGAACCATGAAGGCCCGGACACCCTTCTATACCTGATAATCATGCACAATATTCATATACAATAAGGAAAATGTGGAAAATAATACAAACGGAATCATGGTCATTTCTATCTTCAATTGAACAGTACAAAATGAAAACCATAAACATCTAACAATATCTGACACCCGTCCGCGAAATCTCTAACATTACAATATCAATCATAAGTCTAGAACAAAATTGGGACAAGGCCCCTAGTCAGACCCAATATCAAAATAACATAATAATGTTCTAAAGACAAGGCCTTCCGAAATAAAGAAGGGTCACCAACTGCTCAGTTCTGTCTGACAGATTCTATGGCTTAGCAGGAACTCTAGACTTAGCCTCAGACCTTGAAATATAGGGGTCAGTACAAAGTACTGGTGCGTAGTGCAATCCAAAATAATGAATTTTATAAAACATAAGTGAGAGCAATTTGTAAAATAGTATGCATGGCATAATTTAAAGCACATGGGCAATTTCAAATAATCTTAAAGCAAGTTTCTCAATGCATCTCTCATCTTTGTATTACTTCTGAGTTAGGTGGTACACCCTAATCTGAAATTCCATGGGCTATATGGAATCCGCCCTTGACTAGGCGACCAATCCCCCAATCCATGTTTGCCGCCAGGATTGGAGTATCAATATGGGGGACACGCAAGATCACACAGCAGTGTGCAAAAATCCCCAATCAAATTAACATATCATGGTAGTGCACAAGATCACAAAGAAGGGCTTCTAACCATAGTCCCAATTTGGAATGGCATGAATCAAGGTACACAAGATCACAAAGCATGGTACTATAACCCCGTGCCAGCAAATCACGGTTTCTAACATGAGTCTTTTAACTCGTACTTTCTTTGGGTAACCACCTAACTCTCTTTAAGCCCATTTTTAACCTTTTCTGATCATGCATCTTTCAAAAATCTTTTTCTTAAAATCTAATCGAAAGCTAACTTTTGTTTTGTTCTAATTCTGTTATGGCCTTGTCTGTTTTGGTGTCGTCTCACCCAAGACTTGCAACTGATATTACTGATCCATACAAATATCATATACAATCTCTTCTTTCGAAACATAAAGTTTGGACCACCGTACTTCGAATCAATTCAAGAAGATTTCATACTTCAAACATTTAGCAAATTATGTAAAGTTCATTCTTTCAAGCATTTCAACAAACACGTGGTGGTCAGCAAATTTGTGATAAAACATGCAATCTTTTTAATAAACTTCTTTAACCTTCAAAACTAAGTTAAATGTCCTCTCATTAATTCAAAATCATGATCAAGTCATAAACCATAACCAAAACATTTATATCATGTTTTCAACAATGCACTTCGAATAAGTCATAACTTACAAAACTAGGAGCTTGTAAACATGAGAGGGATTTTTAGTAGTTTATGCTCTCAATTCAATCATTCAAACTCATCAAATATTTTCATATATATATATATATATATACACTCATACATAATTATAAATCAACTTTAGGGGATGGCCTCAAGACCGAAACAATAGATCAAAAAGGATTTATAATACACAACTTGTAAATGAAATTTCAAAACCCCTTTGTCGATTCACGATTTCTCAACATTAAAAATGTTTTCACCATGCCCATGTGTTTTACGGAGAAATATTGACTTATTTAGAGTCGTCGCTTAATTTTGAAAAAGGAATTAAGAACCTTTATAAAATACTTTAAACGATCTAAAACAGAAAAATAGTTCAAGTTTTGAAGATTCTGAGTAAGAGGTTCCTATTAATGTTTTAGGAAGGTGTTTCGCACCTAAAACGTCCGCTAACTTGCGGTTATCCAGGCTGTTTGAAAACATCTTTTGACTAACTTCAAAAAGATTAATTTTCTGAAAAGTAGTTGATTAGGAAAAAGTTTTTGCAAAATCAGTTTTTTTGCGACTTAGTTAGGGATTCAACTAGGTTCGCAAGAAACAAGTAAAACAAGTAAGAAAAAGGGAAAGAGGAAAGGGGAGAAATAGTGATTTAGGCTTTTAAGACCAAGCCGTCGACTCTGTCCTAATCTTGTTGAGTTTTTGACCCATTTTCACCTGTCCTAATTCTATGTTTCCGAGCTCCTTTTGGCTCGATTTTCACTCCACCTATATTAAATGCAACTTTGGCTCCGTGGCCCGAATGAATAAAATAAAGAAATAAGACAACAAAGAAATGAATACATAAAGACAACGATAAATAACTAAGAAAATAAATGAGACTTTTAAGTCTCTTAGACACTTCGAGTATGGAATTTTAACCCGTGCTTCTTCCTTGAACTCCTTGCATCCGTGCACTATGAGATTGTCTACTTAAGTCCTTCTTTCAGACTTGACTCGATGCGACGGGCCTCAATGGTTCGTTATGAAATGCAAAGGGAAAGAGTCCATTTGGACTCCCAAGCAGATTCATGCAAAGAAAACAATGAAATATAAAGAATTAATACTATGTTAAAATAAGCAGGTAAGATAACAAAGAAAAACATGTATCAAATGCACATAAAGGGACCTCAATGGAACATTCAAATGCACATAAAGGGATGTCAATGGAACATTCAAGGAAACTTTATTTTGATTAAAATACTTCTCACGCCATCAATTTAAAGAGAGGCCAAGAAAGGCTGCGACAATCAACTTTAATCAGCTATGACAAGCGTTTGTTCCCCCATGAACGTTAGCAAAAATAACCATCCCTTATTTTGTTTAAAAACCAGTTGATAAAGTAGCATACAGTCAAGTCCTTTACGTTTGACGCTTTAGCTTAAGCCAAACTTAACCAGATAAAACATCTAAATATCATTCAAGAATCCATGAAGCACCAAGATTGGGAACTATAATGACAAAATGCATCACCATTTCTATCATATTAGGTCAAGGAAGGTGTAGTTCTAGCTTCAATCGATTACACAGAAAACTCCTTACACAGCCTGAATTACCACAAATTTATTAGAGATAACATTTGCAACAGATGGAACAAACAGTCTACTCCTACAACCTCCTAAATAAAATCTTAACCTTGACTCAAAAGAACTACTTACAGAGAAAACCATTTCTTAATGACATATGGATTTTAGCACATTCCCACAGAATGGAGTATAGGGAGTAAGTGTAACAATCCACGCCACTACCTCAGATGAAGTAGAGCGGTTGTTTCCCACAACCCCCGGCTCAGGACAAGAATAGTGCGATCAAGTCACAAGAGCCAAAATAGCGAAAACTAACTACATAAAAAATCAAAGTAGAAAAACATAGAAATCTAAACAAATGCCACAATGTTACAACTTTTCAAAGAATAATCAAGCATTGGGTCACAAAGCAACACTCTTTCTTTTATCAAAAAAAATTAACAATTAGATCACAAATTAAACCAGCAGATCTTTACACAAAATGCTAGAAAACTACTATTTTTTTTTAACAAAGCAAAACAACAAAGTGAATCAAAACAGCAAGATTAAACCAACTGATGAGGCAGGAAAAGTTCAAGTCCTATCAGAGATGACCTCAATCGTGAAGAATGGAAAACAAAACGGGAGAAAAACACTCAAAATGGATCTGGAAAGATACACTTGTCTGGGTTGGGTTGAGAGTCATTGAATCAGAGCTATGAGTCAGACCACACTCGACGTCATTATACAGTAAACCACAGCAGAGAACTACAATGAACCTAAACCATTGCAAATAATGAATCAAAAGACTACAGCAGACAACATTCTAGCTAAAACGGTAAACTAGGTTTTGAGATGAAACATATTACTATGGATCTAAGCTATCGCGAACAATATCATACATGAAATCAAGAATCGAAAATCATAGCAAGTAGGATTCTTCGGAAATCAGCATTTAGTGATAAAAAAAAAAGAATAAAAAAAAAATAAAGATTGAATCTTGAGTGCTAAACTACAGGTAACAGACTAAAGAGGTTAAGACTAAAGTAAGGAAAATGTTCAACTACGAAAGTAATCAAGCTACATGAAGAATAGTGACAAACGAAAGATTAAGGCTAAAACAACAAATCAAATTCAAACTCGTGTGAACCTCATGAATCATATGAACATAAAGGTATTTGAAACATGGATCATACCAATATACACACAATATCACACCCCAACGTATCCCCTTAAGTCTATAAATCAAAACCGCTCTTACAATCTTCATCAAAACTAGACAGTATTCAAGCAGCCGATTCAAGCTATGGACTTGGAAGGGCTCCTAACCATAGTCCTAATTTAGGAGCTATGGACTTGGAAGGGATCCTAACCACTTTAATATTACGGATAATACAAGTCAAATGGCAAGCCTTAGCTTTCGATGATATCCTTTAAAGTCTCTACGTGAAGAATCAAGCTTTGGTCGTATGGAGGGCACGGGATCATGCTTGGAGGGGTTGTTATGAGCATGCCATTGGACAAACCCGACAGTGGAAGATTGCTTGGACCCTTGAAGACTTGAGGACTCTTGGGTTGGACCACACTTTGTTGGTTCACGGTTTTGGCTACCTTCATTAAGGAAAATTTGGTCACTTAGCCTTAAACGCATTTTGGATAATTCATAGTGTTTTCCATCACACTATGGCCACCCCTTTGTCATTAAGGGTGTCTTACTCATTTTGCCATGTAATAAGCTAGGCGATATATAGTCTCTTTTAGGTCTTTTCTTACTAGTTTTTGAATGATGAATATGTAAAAGGCTTCTTCTCTCTTTGAGAGTGTAACATCCTTAGTGTAGGGCTTGGATAGTCCATTAGTGTAGGGCTTGGAAAAGACTTTATTGATCTTTGCTTAGAAGCAATGGTTGTAAGGTGGAGTTGATTCCCTTAACAGTCACCGTAAGAACTTGGTACTTGTTAACTTTTTTTGTAGAGGTTTTAGAGTTTTGATACACTCTTTAGTTGCTACCTAATGGGTTCTATTTGTGTCAAGTTAGCTATCTTTTACTCTTTTTAAGTTTATGTTTGCTTCTCGTATCGTGTTGTTGTCTTGTTGTTGTGGGTAAAGGCTTGTGATTGTGGGTTGTTTGCGGACTGTTTTAGTGTTGTAGATACCGTTTGGTATCATTTGGTAGCAGAGCAAGGATTGATTTTGTTCCAAAAAAATCAATCTTGGGCTTGTTAGTTGAAATTTGTTTAAAAAAAGTGTTGAAAAATCAAAAATCTCAAGAAAAAGAAATCTGTCCCGTTTTTGTGTTTGAGCTTAAATTTGAGACTTAAATTTAGGATATTTTAGTGTGTTTTGTTTGTTTCTAGTGTTAGGTGCTTGTTCCCTAACACTAAGTGAGTCTAGATCTTGGATTTGAGCTTAATTCGGGTGGTTTTGAGTTGTTCACCATTGTTGAGTTTAAGGTTGAAGAAACTAGTAAGGTGAAGCTCGAAATTGGAAGGGTTTTTGTTGATATTGTGGCTTGAAAAATGCGTGGTTGTGTTGTGGAGTATATTGTGAGAAAAAAGAATCCAAAATCATTCAATTTGGAGTTTATTTGGTTTAGTTTCAATCTTTTGATTGTTCTTTATGTTCATCATTTATTGTTGAACAAGAATATTCAATAGGTGTGGTTTGCTCTTAAAGAGTGGAGAAAAGAGTGTAGTCTTTTGTTAGTCTTGAAACATATCCTAAAGAACATACAAAAGGAAAAAGGGGACAATAGGACTTTCAAAAAGACTCATTACCAAAAGGGAGTAAGGGCACATACCAAGACAAACAAAAGAGGAAAGGAGACAAAGACTTTCAAAAAAGTGTCTTGCCAAAAAGTTGCAAGGAAAGTCAAAGTCTTTTGAATTTTGAAAAAGGCTCTAAGTCTGGTGCTTTCCCTCCTTTATCTGATTTTTCACTCTCCCAAATTAAAAATTTGACCAATCCAAATTGCAAACTGCCATGTCACCAAATTGCCACATCACCAAATTTTCATGTCATCTAAGTTCCACATCATCAACGTTCCAAAAATCCTTGAAGCTCAAATTTCATATATTAAAGTTTCTTTTCTTTGTTTCATTAGTTTTATTTCTTGATTCTAGTACTAACTAGCAACTAGTAATCACCTACTAGATTGTGAATTAGTTTTTGCATTCGTTTTTGCTGTGTCTTCGTTATTTGTGTGTTTTTCTCATTTTTAATTCATCGTAACTTTTTGTTTCAAGTTTGTAAGTAGAATTTTCTATTTTTTGTCTTGAGTCGATCAAACAAGAATCTATTCTGGCCGCTAAGTGGAATTGACATCTTATTGACTACAGGAGTATAAACAACTTTCAATATTCGCCGCTCCAATTGTGAGGATCACAAAAGTGAGTGTCTACGAGTGTTGGTGAGGATCTTTTACTATTAATCTTGTTTGTTTTATTTTGTTTGTTGTTGTCTTTTTTTTGGTTAGGTACCATGGCTTCCCATAATTTCAAGGCCACGTGTGATCGCATCAATGACAATCTTGAAGATATGCAACAACACATTGAAATTATACGCCAATTATTACCTAAGCTTTTCCCTCAAAATCCAATTCCTCTTATCCAAACAACTTGCGATGAGAGCTTCCCGAAGGAAGTTGCTGCCCAAGTTCTTGAAGGACCTTCACACCAAGGTAAAGATGAACATACTAATGAACTTCAAGGTAAAATATCTAACTCTTACACTTTTGTGCATGTGAATGAAGATCATGTGGATAATAAGCCGTTGGGTGTGAGTAGTAGCTTACCTATATGTGAGTATATTGATTCTTTTCCATTTGTGGATGATGAACATGTTGTGCGAGTGGATACACTAGTTGATCCTATAGATGATCGAATTGACTCTTCTTGTAAGGTTGATTTGTGTCCACCTAGTGTTGAAGCTATTGTGTTGAATGGAAGTACATTGTCGTGTGAAAATTGTGTTGACCAACTTATGTGTAAAACTTGTCCACCATTTGAGGTTATGTGTGATGTGATTAATGAATCTCAAGTGAGTGAAGAATTTGAAAATGTTGGTCAAGGAAACAGGAGTGAAATCAAGAGCTCTTCTTGGGGTAATCTTGTGCTTGAAACCTCCTTGAAACTCGATATTGATCTTTTAGAGAGTGAGGAACTTGCTTGTTACAAATATGCCCGTGGGTTGGATAATGCACTCTTTAGGTATAATGTCTTGTTTGAAGATGATACTACAGAGCCTAGTTATGAAGCTAATGGTATATATTGTCTTGGAGTCTATAGCCTATATACTAACCCACTATGGTGTGACAACCTTCCTCCTAAAGATGGAAATATCTTCTTGGAAGATGAGAGTACTCTTAAGGGCAAGGAATGTGTGGTCTTGGAAGCTAATACTTCTTCTACTTTGTGTGACTTTATTGTTGAGAGTACTCATGGTGATGGTTGGGATACTAGTAGTGAGTACACACATGAGGGCACCCTAGTAGAAGTCAATTTTAGTGATACCTTTATCTACTCTCTACTTGCTTTAGATTATATGTATGCTATTGTAGAGAGAGTGCCATTTAGATTGGGTGGAGACCACGGAAAGGGAAGTATTTTCTAGACCCATGTCTATGGCCACTCTTCCTATTTGACCCCGGTGCCATATGTAGAAATTGTAATGTTGGTGCACCCAACTTGTTGCTTGGTCTACATGACAAGCAAAGTGTAGCTCTTGATAAATCCGATAACCAAATCCTCTATACATCTTTCATTGAGTTTTTAATATTCCCTTCAAAGGATCCTTGGTTATACTCCAAGTATGTGCCTCCTTGACGTGAAGATGTTTATTATTATTCTAATCCTAACCCTCATGACATGAGGATGTTGTGTTTGTTTGTCCTTTCTCTAGTTTTGCAAGGTACGGATTTGAGGTCGAATCCTTTTCAAGAAGGGGGGAGGGGGATAATACAAGTCAAATGGCAAGCCTTAGCTTTCGATGATATCCTTTAAAGTCTCTACGTGAAGAATCAAGCTTTGGTCGTATGGAGGGCACGGGATCATGCTTGGAGGGGTTGTTATGAGCATGCCATTTGACAAACCCGACAGTGGAAGATTGCTTGGACCCTTGAAGACTTGAGGACTCTTGGGTTGGACCACACTTTGTTGGTTCACGGTTTTGGCTACCTTCATTAAGGAAAATTTGGTCACTTAGCCTTAAAAGCATTTTGGATAATTCATAGTGTTTTCCAACACACTATGGCCACCACTTTGTCATTAAGGGTGTCTTACTCATTTTGCCATGTAATAAGCTAGGCGATATATAGTCTCTTTTAGGTCTTTTCTTACTAGTTTTTGAATGATGAATATGTAAAAGGCTTCTTCTCTCTTTGAGAGTGTAACATCCTTAGTGTAGGGCTTGGATAAGCCATTAGTGTAGGGCTTGGAAAAGACTTTATTGATCTTTGCTTAGAAGCAATGGTTGTAAGGTGGAGTTGATTCCCTTAGCAGTCACCGTAAGAACTTGGTACTTGTTAACTTTTTTTGTAGAGGTTTTAGAGTTTTGATACACTCTTTAGTTGCTACCTAATGGGTTCTATTTGTGTCAAGTTAGCTATCTTTTACTCTTTTTAAGTTTATGTTTGCTTCTCGTATCGTGTTGTTGTCTTGTTGTTGTGGGTAAAGGCTTGTGATTGTGGGTTGTTTGCGGACTGTTTTAGTGTTGTAGATACCGTTTGGTATCAACGGAGAAAGGAGGATGAAGCAGAAAACAATGAAATTAAAAGGACGAGAGCGTTTACCTCTTTTGGGGAAGAAAAATGGGACAACAAACTAGCGTCGGACTCGCAACCACCGAAAAAACATATTCACAGTCAATTCGAAGCCCTAATTTATACGACGAACAGAATTTTCAAACCCCGAAAATTTCCTACCCGTGTTTCTGCCTTTTCAAGAATTTTTTCTCCTCCAGTAAAAACAAGAAAAAATTTTCACTCTTTGGAGACTCTTCGAACCTCTCAGTTTGGATTTTCCCAAACCAAAATTTTTTGAATCCAAGAATTTCCAATCCCTCGAACTATGACCCAACCGGTTCTTATATAGAAACATAATCGGGGTATTTTCGGAATTCAAAAGAAGGGAACCCTAGGATTTGAAATTCGAAAATCTCCCCCCACAACCCCATTTCTCGTCCTCAATCGTACCCATTTTGGATTTTCTCCGAGAAATTTGCGACGGGTGGACCAATAGTGTTTGGAAAAAATCAATTCCTTTCAAGAACCAATGAATAAAGTCCCAATATGTACGAAATCGTACAATCTCATCCGAGAATCGCGGGATTGAACCGTTGGAGAGGCCACCTAGCCTCGTTTCTAGAAGATTCGAGGCTTCTTTTCATCCAAACTCATGTGAGAGCCATGTGACACATAAAAGAGGGGGGAAAGGGTGGTTTGAGATCGATTTTGGGTTTGGAACGGGTTTGGGTCTGAAGCTTTACACGATGTTATTGTTGTTCAATGTTATTGATGCCTATGTTATTTGGAGAAGAAGAGTTGGGCTCGGGTCAGGCAAAGGGGTAGTGGGATATTGGTGTTTCGTTACTGAAAAGGAGATGATGAGTTTCAATTGGAGTTGGGCCGTTGAAATTGAATAAATCAATGGGCCCAGGTCAGTAATTGGGTCGGCTGATTGCTGTGATAGGCCTTTGGGATGGTGACATTTAGAGAAGAAGAAATGGGTTACTGTTATGTTTATTTTGGGCTGATTAAAGTTGTGGTTAATTGAGTGTGTTGGGTCGAATAAGTTTGGGCTATTTATTAAATAGCCTATAGATAGGATTTGGTCAATTGTGTTTAAATTTTGACCTAATTGAGGATTAATCGACCAATTGTGTTGCAATTGTAGCCAAATCAACTTCAATTAAATCTAATTTAATAATTTGACCAATATTGAATCAAGATTTGAAACGAAGTTAGCAACTAGCTTAATCCCGAGCTTCTTTGATTCTATGAAATCAAGTAAACATTTCTCCATATAAACTATTTTTGAAGTAGATCATTTTCAAATCAAGATTTTAATCATTACATTTATTTTTAAAATAATCCTTAATTAGATTCGATATTCCATGGAATAAACATTTAAGTAATCAAATTGTATAATATCGCATAACTGAACACGATAATATATAATTGCTACTTAAAGTGAAAATCACGTACAAATATACTTTCAGAACTCTTATTTGGATGAAATAAATATTTCGATTTTATTAAAAATCAAAGAAACTCAGGATTAAATTTAGCTGTGGAGGGCAAAAATTAGGTGTCAACACCATGTAGTTTAGAAAAATCCCAGGCACCTTAGATTATAAAATTTTAAGGATAGAACCTGGATCCTATTCCGTTTCTTGCAAATCTTGACCTTAGGGATGGGTTCTTGATTTTTTGGGGAGGAGTTGGGGTTTGATTTGAGAGGATTTGAGTGGATTTGAGATGTTGATTTGCTGAATTAGGAGAGAAATGACGCCCCTTGAGGGTTATAAGTCGTGGGCTTGCAGCCATAAGGGTTGAAAAGACTAAAAAGCCCTTAAAAATGTGGAACCAACAACTGAAGTTTAGGTGCGGGAGTTGGAGCGCAGCTACTGCCTCTCCCACGAAAATGGCTATAACTTTTCTCTCGGGTATCAGAATTAGGCGAAGTTGGTATCGTTGGAAAGATACTTCTAAGAACTTTCATTTGATATATAGTAAGACCTCTAATTCAATATATATGATAAGTTATGCTCGATGGAAATTGACACAAGTTTAAACATCCACTAAAACTTAATCGGTAGAAATTTTTTCAACTCGTCATAGAGTTAGGGGATTTTTGTAACCTCAATTCATATTAAAAGATATTTCCACACCATAGGAATTATAATCACACATATATTAAGAAGGAATCATCTAGTTCGGGACTATACGCGTAGGAACGACGGTCTAGATTCTATCCCGGAGGTACGGGTGTTACATTATCTCTCCCTTGGGATCATTCGTCCCCGAATGATGGGTAGGGACTTCTTGAAGCTCTAAAAGTGCAGAATAAAGAACGTAATATTGATTTGAATATTTTTCCTCAACAAAAATATTCAAAGGCATCACACAATCTTCATGATAACTCCTAGGGAAATGGATAAGCACGAAACCTGCGATAATGAAATCTGACATTGACATGATCTTGACATGTGTTTTATTGCACATGATCAAAATATTATAAGACATGAATTTTTCCTAAGAGTCCTCGGCCTGATTGAGATTGATACAAAATGTGAGGTAAGATTCTTGCGGGATGTATGAATAGAATAAAAACATACCGTGCCTCAATTGTTAGGCTCTCCACTATGGTTTCAGCTGTGATTATCACATTTCAATATCTAATGCTTATAATTCCCCACTAAATGCATAATTACAAGAGTTTGAATCTAACTGCATCGCACTCTGTTGTTGAAGCCTAACCCGGGACTAAAAGATGCCAACTTAAGCTATGGGACTCCACATTCTACCTCTCTTTAAGAAGATTACTTCACCTTATCACTATCATCAAACACTCTTGGGTTTTAATTAAGAGGGAACTAACGACATAGCACATAGATTTATGTTTTCATCAATCACTATATTCAAGACCAATCATCACTACACCCACTACATGGATCTCCCAACTAAGACTAACAATTTCAATCATTTTCACAAATATTTTCACCATATTCCTCCTTCTTAGTTATTTCATACAATAAAAGTTCATCTCTTTCTTTTTCCGTTTCACCTATAACCCTAGCTCAAGAAATCATATAAGAAATTTTCAATTTCAAGAACATCTACTCCCCTACCTCACACATTACTAAGCTTTCACAACTACCATCACTCTAACATATGGAGGGTCATTGAGGGACACGAGCATACATATCATGAATGGAAGTAACACTTGTCAGGCCATAACTTATACTTAATGCACTACTCAAGAAGGGAAATGAGGTGAAAACACGATAGAATAAACACAAAGTGATCCATATATCAAGTGTCTGAATTGTAATTAAAGAGACGCTCTAGCATAACCACAACATAGAACGAGTACTTAGGACAGACCGTAGTGGGAAACATGAGCTGAATTAAAGTGGGTGGAATTGATCCAAACACCCCTGAAAAACGTAACTGAAAGCTTAAAGTTTTTGAGGAGCGTGTGTCGCACGCTCTGGAACCCCAAAATGGAGTGTGCGCCGCATGCTCTATCGCATGTTACCCAGGTGTGGACTGGAGCATGCGTCGCGCGCTAATCGCATGCTGCTACTATTTTGGACTTCCAAACATGCCCTTACGCTTGTCCGAAAGTTTCAAAACTTACCCGAGATTTACCTTTGACACCTCCGATCACAAATCAACTTACAATTCGACATTCTAAGGCTATGAAGGTCGAAAATTAAATCATCAGATATTAGTAGCTCAAAATGTGACTAAGTCTTTTAATAATTAATTTTTTTTTCAGATTGTCAGCTCTCCATACATCTAACTAAGAGTGGTATGAGTCGAGAATGCTACGGGGTGTTACATCATAGCTAAGACAAGATTTCCACTTGAAGCAATTGCTCCTCATCTAAAGAACTAAGATTTTTCTATGAGTTTATATAAACTTTATCACTTTGGCTAAACCCGACAAACGATGAATAGGTGACATGTAAAAACATATTTTCTTAGGACCAAGCATGCTGAGAGACAGATTTTCATGGATCATGAACAACATAACATATGGCTTGAATACATGAAAGTCTGAATTATTGAGAGACATAATTGCTTCTAGTTTGGAGGTCAGATCATAAAAACAAGTCAATAAAGAACTCGAACCGTAAGCATAGGCATGACTTGAACACATGACGTAGCACATTAGCAGAATAATCTCTGAGTTGGAAGTAGGAGGAGTATGCTTAAGTAGGAATAGATTTAACATGACTCCTCCCGCCCCAACCTGCCACATTGAGAAAAAATTTGGAACTAACTTAATTCCCCATCTTCCTCTTCGATCAAAGTCACAATCCTAGACTTACGGACATATCTCCTTAGCAAATCTATAGCCACAACTATCAACATAAAAAAGACATCGACCATATACTTAAACTCTAAACTCTCCCTGAAAAACTATACACTAAGGCCTTACTTTTCTGTAAATGCTACTTTTAACTTTCGTTAGCCTCTATAGCCATCACTCTACAACTCCCACTCTCCTGAGTGCACACATTAACACTCCTTATCACAAAAGGGATATCAGTATATACATGAACAAAAACTCCTCTCATTAGTTTCTAATACAAAGACACAATTATTTTCTAGGACATCCCCTTTCAGGGACACTAATCATAGTTCCTTCTAACTCACAAAGTCAACAACTTATGACTAGCATTATTATGGGAATGGACACCCACACTTCTAAATACTTAACGCTCCATCTTCAATTCCTTAGAATACTATTGTTACACCTCTAATCACATAACCTACAACTTCACAAAATCTGTAAGACTATACCAAGGGCTCGTATTGCCTACCTATTTTTCCTCAATTCAACTCTAAAGCGCACCATACAACAACTTCCAAAACTTTTCCATATTACAAGATTCAAGAATTAAATCTAGGTACACAAAAAACTAATACACATAAAACTTTATCTAACAACCTGCTACCTGAGTTCAACTTATTCCCATAGACTCATGTTCTGATCCACTTAATGATTCAACCACAATTCATCGTTTCAGCACTAGTTCTCATGTACACATATACCTCCTGATTACCACTTACACTTTTCATAAATTATCAACCTAGGTTATTTCGCACATCACATCAAGCCTGCCAATTACTCCAAAAAATATGCATCATTACTCTTAAGCTACTACTCTTACCACTACACCTCACATCTCAAGTTCAAGCCTATAGTCTAGTGTCAATCATGTATCACCAACGAATCATGCCATATACTATACTAGTCCATCAAATTAGGAAATTAAATCAAATACTTCACTTAGCTAATACCTTCAATCACAACCCCGCCATAACCCCACTATTACAACTGAGAATCCACCACTAAAGAAAAAGACCATCAAAGGGGTAAAGTCACATGATTGGTTTAGTCGATCTTAATCTTGCAATATAACCCATTTCAATCTTATCAACATACTTTAATTTCTCATATCATACTTACTTACCTAATCATACATCACAATGATCTTCAAAATTCAATAAACACTAATCAGTCTCTGCTTACAACTTATTAACTAATCTTCCCTTCTCCATTTACAACCTATAACTGATTTCTATAACCACCATAATTATCCACTCTAGGCTCCTTCCCTAATTCAAACAGGTAATACTCATAGCCATCCACTTTCTTCACAGACTACCATACAATCTACAAATATTGCTACCACATTAGTCTATCACTATACAATGGCAACCCACTCCTTAATCCACGATTATACAACTAAAACTATTATTTATGCAATGTCACCCTTACTCTAACTGCTAACCTTGTGACTTTATGTCACCAAATTCTAGACCATCTCACTACCAATAGGTCATGACACTCTAATATACACTACTACTTGGGTGGAAATATAGTTCCAACATGCTTCTACACATCATTATCCTTAAACATGACATCCGTAACAAGAATTTATTAAAAGAGTCTGAATACACTCCATACCTTAGGCTCAACCACACGATTGATGAAGATAGGGGTATATGCTTAAATAAACACACTTTAAAGTACTCATGGACTCCTCTAAAGTCCTTGTGCAAATTCATAACTTTATGAACAACACAACCAGAGAGAACCATATCACTGAGAGAGCTAGACTCTTAGACCTGTATCACCTCAATAACGAGGTATGACCCATGAAATTAGAACAAAGAATGAATTTAGATAACTTTCCTATCAACAACTCTATAGCACGAACTAGAGTATGAAAGAATAAGAAACAAATCCTAAATGCCTGGTATCCTCCTGATTATAAGTGTGGTGCACAACACACCCATATGCAAGACTCTACCAGACACGATTTCACAGATACCCTGAAACCATAAACCGTGCTCTTATACCAAGTTTGTCATGAACCAAACAGAGGCACTGGCCATGACGAGCATCCCAAACCATGAAGGCTCGGGCGCCCTTCTATACCTGATAATCATGCACAATATTCATATACAATAAGGAAAATGCGAAAAAATAGAATCATGGTCATTTCTAGCTTTAATTGAACAGTACAGAGTGAAACCCATAAGCAACTAACAATTTCTTGCACCCATCTATGAAATTTCTAACATTACAAAATCAATCATAAGTCTAGAACAAAATTGGGACAAGGCCCCCAGTCGGACCCAATACCAAAATAACATAATAATGTTCTAAAGACAAGGCCTTCCGAAATAAAAAAGGCTCACCAACTGCTCACTTCTATCTGACAGATTCTACGGCTTAGCAGGAACTCTGGACTAAGCCTCAGACCCTGAAATATAGGGGTCAGTAAAAAGTACTGGTGCGTAGTGAAATCTAAAATAATGAATTTTATAAAACATAAGTGAGAGCAATTTGTAAAACAGTATGCATGGCATAATTTAAAGCACACGGGCAATTTCAAATAATCTTAAAGCAAGTTTCTCAATGCAGCTCTGATCTTTGTATTACTTCTAAGCTAGGTGGTACACCCTACAATCTGAAATTCCATGAGCTATATGGAATCCTCCCTTGACTTGTCAGCCAAGCCCCCAATTCTAGTTTGCCGCCAGAATTGGAGTATCAATAAGGGGGACACGCAAGATCACACAGCATGGTGCCAAAATCCCCAATCAAATTAACATTTCATGGTAGTGCACAAGACCACAAAGAAGGGCTCCTAATCATAGTCCTAATTTAGGACGACATGAATCAAGGTACACAAGATCACAAAGCATGATACTATAACCCCGTGCCAACAAATCACGATTTATAGTGTTGAGTCTGTTAGCTCGTACTTTCTTCGGGTAACCACCTAACTTTCTTTAAGCATATTTTTAACCTTTTCTGATCATGCATCTTTCAAAACTCTTTTTCTGAAAATCTAATCAAAATCTAACTTTAGTTCTGTTCTAATTCTATTATGGCCTTATCTGTTTTGGTGTTGTCACACCCAAGACTTGCAAGTCATATTACTGAGCCATACAAATATCATATACAATCTCTTCTTTCGAAATATGAAGTTTGGACCACCATAGTTTGAATCAATTCAAGAAGATTTCATACTTCAAACATTTAGCAAACTATGTAAATTAAAGTTCATTGTTTAAGCATTTCAACAAACACGTGGTGGTCAGCAAATTTGTGATAAAACATTCAATCTTTTTAATAAACCTCTTTAACCTTCAACACTAAGTTAAATGCCCTCTCATCAATTCAAAATCATGATCAAGTCATAAACCATGACCAAAATATTTATATCATGTTTTGAACAATGCACTTCGAATAAGTCATAACTTACAAAACTAGGAGCTTGTAAACATGAGAGGGATTTTTAGTAGTTTATGCTCTCAATTCAATCATTCAAACTCATCAAACATTTTCATATATATATATATATATATACTCATACATAATTATAAATCAACTTTAGGGGAAGGCCTCAAGACCAAAACAATAGATCAAAAAGGATTCATAATACGCAATTTGTAAATGAAATTTCAAAACCCCATTGTCAATTCATGATTTCTCAACATTAAAAATGTTTTCACCATGCCCATGTAGTTTAGGAAAATTCCATGCACCTTAGATTATAAAATTTGAAGGATAGAACCTGGATCCTATTCCGTTTCTTGCAGATCTTGACCTTAGGGATGAGTTCTTGATTTTGGGGGGAGGAGTTGGGGTTTGATTTGTGAGGATTTTAGATGTTGATTTGATGAATTATGAGAGAAATTACGCCCCTTGAGGATTATAAGTCGTGGGATGGAAGCCATAATGGTTGAAAAGACTAAAAAGCCCTTAAAAACGTTGAACCAATAGCTGAATTTCAGGTGCGGGCGTTGGAGCGCACAGCTGCTGCCTCTCACACGAAAATGGCTGTAACTTTTCGCTCGGGTATTGGATTTAGGCGAAATAGGTATTGTTGGAAAGCTACTTTGAAAAAATTTCATTTGATATATAGTAATCCCTCTTAATCGATATATAATATATGTTATGGCCAATGGAAGCTGACCCATGTTCGAACATCCACTAAAACTTAATCGGTAGAAATGTTTTCAACTCGTCATATAGTTAGGGAATTTTTGTAAGCTCAATTCATATTAAAAGGTATTCCCACACCATAGGATTTATCACCACACATATATTAAGAAGGAATCCTCTAGTTCGGGTCTATACGCGTAGGAACGACGGTCTAGATTCTAGCCCGGAGGTACGGGGTGTTACAAGTCCGCATCACAAAAGCTTTCTAGTACAACAGGATATTTTGTATAGAATTAACCACAATTTTTTGTTCTAATTAAATATCTCTGTTTATAGCATCTCAATGTTCATTACCTGGCTTGCTAGAAAACGTGCTAAGTACTCCTACTGCATTTGCAATATCAGGCCTAGTGTAATCAGTCACATATCTGAAACTTCCAATTATGCTAGCATATTCCTTTGATTTATTACATCAGTTTGATTTATTACATCATTTTTACTTTCAACACGAAACAAGTGAATACTAGAATCAAATGGAGTTACCACATGCTTGCAATCAAGGAAATTATATTTTTTTAATATTTTCTCAACATATTGTGACTGGTCAAGGAAAATTCCATCACATGTTCCAGTAATTTTTATTCCTAGAATAAAATTTGACTCACCAAGATCTTTCATTTCAAAATGGCTTCAAAGAATATTTTTAGTTTCATTAATAATATTCATGTTAGAGCCAAAGAACAATAAATCATCAACATATTGGCAAATAATAACATGCGAATTATTCCATGACTATGATATATGCACTTATCACATACATTTGTTTTAAACCCATTTTCAATCATGCAGGAATCAAACTTTTCATGCCAATGCTTTGGTGACTGTTTCAAGCCATATAGGGATTTATTAAGTTTACACACTTAGCTTTCTTGGTCAGCTTCAACAAAACACTTCCGTTGTTCCATGTAAATCGATTCATTTAAGTCTCCATTTAAAAAGGCAGTTCTTACATCTATTTGATGAATTTATAAATTAAAAATTTCCGCAATAGCAACTAAAAGTCTAACTGATGTAATTCTCGTTACCGGTGAAAAAGTATCAAAAAGTTCTAAGCCTTCTAGTTGTTTAAAACCTTTAGCTACAAGCCTAGCTTTATATTTATCAACAGATCCATCCGGTTTTAATTTTTTACGTAAGACCCATTTAAAACCTATTGTTTTACAACCCAGTGGTAAATCAACTAGCTTCCAGATTTTATTGGAAATTAGCGATTCCATTTTATCATTTATATCCTCTTTCCAGAAAATAGCATCATGTGAAGACAAAGCTTCTTTTAAAGTAAGTGGGTCATCTCCAACTTAAAAAAATAATAATTAGGACCAAAGTTTTTTTCTACTCTAGTTCGTTTACTACTTCTTAACTCAAAATCATCATTTTTTTTATTATTTAAAGTAGAAGAAGAAGAACTAGGTAGTGTCAAAATATTTTCTTCAGTCCCATGACCCCCACTATTTTTAAAATCAAAAGGAAATTTATTTACTTGAAAAATAGCATCACCTGATTCTATTTTCTCGCTATCTTCAAGATTAAAAAATCTATAGGCTACTTTGAAGCATAACCAAGAAAAGCACAAGTAGTAACTTTTTTACTCAACTTAGAGACTTTAAGATCCATTAACCTAACATAGGCTAAGAAACCACAAACTCTTAGATATCCCAAATTTGACTTATGACCTTTCCACAATTCAAAAGGCGTTAATTTCGTCTTTTTATGAGGCACATGATTCAACACATAACAAACAGTCAAAAGAGCTTCACCCCAAAAACTTAAAGGTGCACAAGACTCAATTAACATGGCATTAGTTAACTCAACCAAAGTTCTATTCTTCCTTTCCGCTACACCATTTGATGCAAGAGAATAAGGAGGAATAGTTTCATGAATTATACCCAATGATCTTACAAAAGAATTGAATTCAAGTGACTTATATTCATGGCCTCTATCGCTTCTTATTTTTTTATTTTTCTATTAAACTGATTTTCAATTTCATGGAGGAAAGTTTTAAAATTCTCAAAAGAATCACTTTTATTTTTCATTAAGTAAACATATGTAAACTTAGAAAAATCATCAATGAAAGTGATAAAATATCTATTTCCTCCACGAGTTAAAATTCCACCCAGTTCACAAATATCACTATGAACCAATTCTAATAATTCAGTTTTTCTTTCAACTTGGAAGTGAGACCTTTTTGTGATTTTATATTTACTACAAGCTTCACATTTTTCAAAATTCTTTTTGATCATTGAAATTAATCCTAAACTACTCATGATTCCTACATAACGATCAGTTATATGACACAAACGAGCATGCAAAAAATTAGTAGAAGAAAGCATGTAAACAAAAGTAGATGTTTTATTCATCTCAACAATCAGCTTGAACATACCATCACATGCATACCCCTTTTCCACGAAAATATTATTTTTTGAAATTACATACTGATCAGATTCAATAATCTATCTGAAGCCTGTCTTATTAAGAAGAAAACTTGACATTAAATTCTTTCTCATGGAAGGAGTATAAAGTACATCTTTTAAGATTAATACCCTTCCAGAAGTAAATGTCACGACCCGAACTGGGGTCTGGCCATGATGGACACCCCGAACCATGAAGGCCCGAACATCCTACTCTATCTGATAGTCATGCACAACATTCATATAATAAAAGAAAATGTAGAATTTATGATCTAATATGGAAACATGGTTATACTCTGGATTAAGTTTAAAAATAAGAAATGAAATCCGAAAATTATTAACAATATGTGAAACAGTCTGCGAAATTTCTACTACATGAAAATCTGACAACTATCTAAAAACTGGGACAAGGCCCCCAGTAGACCAAAATTGTAATAGATTACATAATATGAAAGGACAGTCCTTTTGGAATAGAGAAGGCTCACCACTACACAATTTGATCTGCTGTCTGAATTATCTACTCTTATCGGGATCCCTAGACTGAGCCTCAGACTTGAGAGGTAGGGGAGAGGAGGGTCAATACAGATGTACTGGTACGTAGAGTAAATCCAAAAAAGTAATTTTTATTCAACATATATGAGAGCAATTTAAAACAATTCATAAACATATCATATAGTAAGAAATCTCACGGGCATTTTTGAGAGACTCTGAAAAATCATCTGAACTCTGTGACACTCTTTGTTTTGCGCTAAGTGGTATACCCTACAACTCTGAAATTACATGGGCTATATGGAATCTGCCAATAACTCAGCAGCCAAGCCCCCAAACCAAGTGTGTCGCAAGGGTTAGAGTCTCAGAATCTACTATGCACACGGTCGTCGCCAGCGTGCAATAATAGTCTACCCGTATTGGAAAATATGGTTTTAGGGTAAGAGTTACTTGAACTCAAGCCTTCTTCGGGTAACCACCTAACCCTCTCTATGCCCATTTTTAACTCTTTAAAATATGCATTATCTGAAAACATATTCTGAAAACATTCTCTGAAGACATACTCTGAAAACATACTCTGTTATGGCATACATACTTATGGTATCGTCATACCATTGACTTGCAAGTTACATCTCTGAGCCATTATTAGTATATTAGCATCTCTGTTTCAAAACATAAATTTAGGACCACCATATCTGTCATGACCTGAGCCAAGGCCCTAGCCGCGACGAGCATCCCAAACCACAAAGGCCCGAGAGACCCCTCTAACTCCCTAACTCACTAGTGTTATTGTCCACTTTGAGCCTAGGACCGCAGGGATTTAATACGCGTCACTAGGGAGTAAGGATTTCTCACTTATATACCCAACATCCCTCCTGTGTTTTGTCGATGTGGGACATCTTCCTAAGTTGGGGTGTTACATACATCCTCCCTTATGGAATCAACGTCTTCATTGAGGTTTACCCCACCAAATGGGATTTGCCTACACTCAGGACTGAGGTTTTCCTCGCCTTATCAGGATTCACCTATACTCAGTTTGAACTCTGGCCCATATCAACAGGGCTGACACAGGAGCATCTTTGATACCATTCTGTCACGACCCGAGCTGGGGCCCTGGCCGCGATGGGTGTCCCGAACCATCAAGTCCCGAGAGACCCCCTGTCTCTACCCAACCCACTAGTGATATTGTCCGCTCTGGCCCAGGCCCGCACGGCTTTAAAATGCGTCACTAGGGAGTAAGGTTTTCTTACTTATATACCCAGCATCCCTCCTGTGTTTTGTCGATATAGGACTCCTTCCTAAGTTGGGGTGTTACAATATCAATAAATCAGTTCGAAGAACTCTTTCTTTAATTACTAATGTAAACATATGTATGGAACTCTCTTTGACAACATTTCAAATAATACAAGGTGGTCATATCGAAAGCATTAATCTTATGTAAATCTTTCTCTCTTTAACAAAACACATTTATATCAAGAAACTCCCTCTCAAAATCTCTAAATCATGCTCAAAATACTATGGTATTTGAGTAAACTATTTTCAAGCCATAAATCATGCATATCAAATCATTACCAACAAGACCACTAATTTAACGTCATCACAAGAGAGGGATTTCATAATTTATGCTCTCAAACAATCTTCAAATCTAAATTTTTTTTCATACATATACATACACATGTAAATCAATTTAAGGGGGAATGGCCTAAAGACCAAATCATCAATATCTTTAAACATTCATAATGCATAATAAAATCATGGATCTAAAAATCCGTTTATAAATTCATGCTTGATATATCTTTAAATCATACATGAATGTTTCAACAAGCCCTTGTAGTTTAGTATAAACCCCACATACCTAAGATTATTTAGTTTGAAAGATGGAACTCCGATCTAGGTAGATGGAACCCGGATCTAGATCTATTTCTTGAAGATATTCACTTAGGAGGATGAATTCTTGATCCATTGAAGGGAATGGAACTTAAATCTTGATTTGTTTGCTTGGAAATCTTGAACTGAATGATTGATTTTCTTGATCTTGGAGGAAACCCTAGTTTCCATCTTGTTCTTGAGAGTAGAGAGGATTGAGATGTTGTAAAACTGATAATATATGGATTAATAACACTTGAGAAGTGATTTAATTCATGTGAAAAGTTTTTGAAGTGAGGAAAAGACCAAAATACCCCTACGAAATCACTTCCCAGTTGCTAAAATTTTCAGCTGACGACCAAGGCTAATAAGGCATCAGATCTGTGATAGCCCGTCAGCCCAGGTCGTCACCTAGGAGCTGAAATTTATGAGTTTCTGCCTAAGCCTGACGACATATTCTAATAAGTGGTCAGATTTGTGACAAGCCGTCAGAATTGTCGTCACTCAGCTGCCAGGCTGATATGCTGGAGTAAAATCGGCATAACTTTTTGCTCTGATATTGGATTTGCGAAAAATTGATATCTTTACAAAGCTAAATAGAAGATCATTCATATAGGTTCAACTTGAGTTAGGGGCCCTCTATGATCTCAATTCATGCTCAAATAGGTTTCCACATTATATAATTGATTAAAATACCGAATTTGCATAGGATTTATGGCTTTTCAAACATCAACGCATAGAAATGACGGTTTTCGTTCAAGCCCAAAATTCGGGGTGTTACATAATCTCCCCCTTGGGTTCATTCGTGCCCGAATGATGGGCAGGAACTTGTTGAAGCTTAAAGGTATGGAATAACGTGGACGTGATGTTCCTTCTAAGAAAGGACATAATTGATCTGAAACATTTAAACTTCTATCATGAAACTGAATTTTGAGCTGACTGACTTTTCTTGCATCAAGAAGCTGATTCGTGCCAAAAATTTAGGATTCCCTTGAAATGTTCATGATCCAATCATACATATTGAAATTGGGAAGTGATAACTTATGGAAGTACGAATCATAAGACATCAAGACTTAGATCGTACAAGGGTATTACACTATCTGAGCTGAAATAGTTGGAAAATTTTGAGATTATACGCTGAACTCTTATGCACCGAGTCATGAATATATAGCTGAATCTGAAACATGATGCGTGGAATAAACTGAATTCACAATTTATATGGATGGAATACATTATATCTTGGGGATGTCCATACGCATGAGACTTCGGATAGTCGAACTGGGTGAAAAGGTGGAAAAACCATAGTAACTTGTCTGCTCGACTGTTAAACTGAATTACAAACTGAATTATACCGGACACTTATAGGGAGTATCTCTTCAACACTCTTTCTAAAGAAGTTCAAGTAGCATTAGGGAGCAAAGAATCTTGGACATGAGTTACACAAGACATTCAACTAAGGAATCACCACAATTACACTACTCTATAGCATGGAATAAGGACATATAACTCATAAAATTGGATAGAATTTCCAGGCCTTAGGCGATGCAACTTCTTACTTTCAAGCTTAGCACACTCCTCGAATAC
The DNA here is from genome assembly GCA_030864225.1 of Capsicum baccatum var. pendulum. NCBI lineage: Eukaryota > Viridiplantae > Streptophyta > Magnoliopsida > Solanales > Solanaceae > Capsicum > Capsicum baccatum. The sequence goes on from CM061553.1 coordinate 240,897,346, forward strand.
TCCCTTAACTATACTATTCCCCTTAAATACCATACGCATTGGTCCAACTTATAATTCTTATATGAGCATTGACAAATATTTCCACTAATGTCTCAAGTAGCTTAAATCCTTTCACTGTGATCAAGCCTAATTCTAAATCACAAAATACAACATGCCACACCACAATACTAGTCTAAACCACATGATTCAGCCTTCTATATCTTTTTAAAGATCACACCCTAAGTATAACATGCCTTACCACTTCAATGACTAACTCTGAACTCTTACTATGGATTTACTTGCGCATATTGCGTTCCTCCACAAAAATCCCAACATAACTGTAAGGCAAACACCCATAAATACATACTTCACATAGTCTCTAAGCCATTGTCAATTTAAATCCCATGAGCTACCCCAAGAACATACACACACAAATTTCCACTAACCATCACATGTATCAAAGACTTTGCCCTAAATCTTACTTCACACGTATGGCCTCATCCAAAGCAAGCATAAAATGATCTTTCATCAACACAAACTATTTACTCATCACCACTATCATTACATAAGGAGGAGTCACTAAAAGGTTAGAACATAAGACTTTGAAGTATGGAAGGATACAACACGAAACTCGACACTTAACTAAGGCCTGAGGAACAACGAATCAACATCAGGGATTCATCAAAGTGATCCGAATTGGGGCATACATGACTATAAGTTGAATCTTGTCAATCATAAAGAGTATAGCATGAATTATGGTAACTGAGAACACTATAAAGCGTGAGTACATGAGTCATGAACTGCGCAGCTTCAATTTGAATTTCATAACATATGGAATGAGATTTCGACTACTGAATGAACTAGAACTCCTCATTTTAGAACTAGAAGAGTACATGACTCTCAGTCATACGCATGACCATGAACTGAGATAAGGCATGAGTAGGCATTTGGATCACTGAAAAATATTGAGATAAGAATGGGTTGAGTCTCATCCTCACTTTCTGATGTTCTATAGCATACTGGTATCACTACTAAAATCTGAGAGCCTGACTTGGTTACTTGTTCTATAATCTCCCCCTTAGCTTTAAGCCATCATCTTATGTTCGAGAGGTCCCTTACTAGACTCTAAACTGAACTACACTCACTGCACTCTAGGTTCTGGAATACGACAATACACCTAATTAATAGAACCTAACCCGAATGACTACACCTGAAAGTGGAAAACCCACTTCTAATACCACTTTCTGAGACACACCCTATCATTCTATAGCCACAATAGTCATCATATAATACCGAAACACTTAATTTTGATCTTCATAAGTATCCCCATAGTCGGATTGCACACCCTCTAACTCTTCAACTCTTATTTCTATGAGCTCAACCTTCAAGAACTCAATCTTAGCTTCTAATACTTAACATGGATATCACCAAGCCTCTGATGAACCATACTATTTCCATCATATCCTACCAATATCACGACTCCAAACTTATATCTCTCTACCATGAGAATCAAGATCATATAATAAGGCTCAACACTATCAATCAAAATTCCTTAACTTGGCTATTTAGAACACCACATACCATCTAACTAGTTTTTCTCCAACTAGAAACTCAACGGTACTACTAACCACACACAACATATAATAGTCCTAGAAAATGCCGCAACTCCATATAATCTTGGGCATACTTCTACATCATACATACAACATCCCACTTCATTACGAATCAAATAAACTTAAGCTCTTACATACACTGTTAAAGCCTATTAGATCACTTCCATATAACTAGTATCATTAATCAAGAAATCATCACATCCACCATCATGGCCATCAACTTTCTAAACTTAATGTCTAGTGCTAAACATGATTTAGAACCCAACCTTACCCACAATTCTCACAAATATTCATTAATAATCTTATGCCATTATTCTTACGTCCACATTCTACATTAAATTCAAGCCTATAGTCTAGTATCAATCACCTACCACCACTGAACAATGCAACATAATATACTAGTCCATCAAATTGGGACATTCTATCCATATACCTCAAAAATGTACTACATGCCTTCTCAAAAGTAATACTAGTTTACAACTACCAAAGAAAAGAAGGTTAAGGAGGGTAAAGTCACATAATAGACATGGTCAACCTTAATCTTATATTATAGCCCCATACAATCCTATATACTTATATGACTTTCTCACATCACACTTACTTACCCCAGCGGAAATTTAGACTACATTCAAATTCCACATTCGACAATGAGTCTATACTTACAACTTACTGGCTAATCTAGCCATTTTCATTCGCAACCTATAAGGGGTTTCTATAACCACCTTAAATATCCACTCTGGGCTCTTTCCCTATTTAGAAAAAAAAGAACAATCTGAGTCAAACACTTCCTCCATGGACTACCATACAATCCGCAAGTGGTACTATCACTTTAGTCGACCATCACAAAATGGTAAATTATTCGCAATCGACGGTTATTCAACTATACATATTTAGTTACACAAAAGTCACCCTTACTCTGACCTCTAAACTTGTGACTTCATCTCACCAAATTTTTGGTCTAATTTCACTACCAATAGGTCATGACGCCGATACTTTAACTTATACCACTACTAGGGTGGAAATACAGTTCCAACAAACACAAGAACAACAAGATGAACAGCAAGCTACTAGTGAATCAAAATAGACCTCACACGACTTCACTAGACTTTGATTTTTTTATGTTTTGAATAAGAAAATGAAACGAATAACAAAGCAACTATGCTAGTGAATCGAAAGATCCCCACACGGCTATATTAGACTTTTTGTTTTCAACAATACAATGATATCAAGATTACAACAGATAGAAACTTGAGACACAATATTCAATGACCCAAAAATACACATCTTACTATTGTCTTAACTGAATGCCTCATAACAACGAGGACACAATTTTAAACTAGGGAGCTCCTCTCCAATCTTTTGTGTGACTTCTAAAATTTCTACTAGTAAATCTGAGAGCATTATCTGGGAACACTAGATTAAGAAAAAATAAAGATAGCTTTCCTTTTGTATGGGCGTCACCATAGCACTAATTAGAGTATGAAAGAGGAACATTCAAAATCTATTGCACGAACTAGAACATGAAGAAAGAGAGACATTCCTAAATGACTTATAGCCTTCTACTTATAAGTGTGGCTTGCTACACACCTATAAACAAGACTCTACCCGAAGCAATTTCACAGACACCCTGGGACCATGAATCGTGCTCTGATACCAAGTATCTCATGACCCGAACTAGGGCCTGGCCGTGATAGAAATCCCAAATCTTAAAGGCCCAGATGTCCTACGCTATCTAGTAGTCATGCACAACATTCATTTAATAAAAGAAAATGCAGAATTTATGATGTAATACGGAAACATGATCATACTCTGGATTAAGTTTAACAATAAGGAATGAAATCCAAAAATCATTAACAACATCTGGAACAGTTGTGAAATCTCTACTACATAAAAATCTGACAACTATCTAAAAACTGGGACAAGGCCCCAGTAGACCAAAATTATAATAGATGACATAATCTGAAAGGACAGACCTTCTAGAATAGAGAAGGCTCACCAATGCACAATCTGATCTGCTTTCTGAATTATCTACTACTTATCGGGACCCCTAGACTGAGCCTTAGAATCTGAGAGGTAAGGGAGGGAGGGTCAATGCAGATGTACTGATACTCAGAGAAAATCTAAAATAGTAATTTGTATTCAACATAAATGAGAGCAATTTAAAACAGTTCATAAACATATCATACATAAGAAATCTCATGGGCATTTTCGAGAGACTCTAAAAAATCTCAAACTCTGTGACACTCTTTGTTTTATTTCTACGCTAGGTGGTATACCCTAAAACTCTTAAATTCTACAGTCTATATGAAATCTGTCATTAACTCAGCAGTTAAGCCCCCAACCCAGGTATGCCGCAAGGGTCAGAGTCTCTGAATCTACTACGCCATATGGCCATCGCCAGTGTACAATAATAATCTACCCGTATCGGCAAATACAGTTTTAGGCTAAGAGTTACTTGAAGTCAAGCCTTCTTCGGGTAACCACCTAACCCTCTTTATGCCCATTTTTAACTCTTTATAATATGCATTCTCTGAAAACATATTCTGAAAACATTCTCTGAAGACATACTCTGAAAACATACTCTGTTATAGCTTACATACTTGTGGTATCGTCATACCATTGACTTGCAAGTCACATCTCAGAGCCATTATTAGCATATTAGAATCTCTATTTTCAAAACATAAATTTGGAACCACCATATCAATAAATCAGTTCGAAGAACCCTTTCTTTAATTACTCATGTAAACACATGTATGAAACTCTCTTTGACAACATTTCAAATGACACAAGGTGGTCATGTCAAAAGCATTAATCTTATGCAAATCTTTCTCTCTTTAACAAAACACATTTATATCAAGAAACTCCCTCTCAAAATCTCTAAATCACGCTCAAAATTCTATGGTATTTGAGTAAACTATTGTCAAGCCATAAATCATGCATATCAAATTATTCCCAACAAGACCACAAATTTAAAGTCATCACAAGAGAGGGATTTCATAATCTATGCTCTCAAACAATCTTCAAATCTGAATTTTTTTTTCCTACATATACATATACATGCAAATCAATTTAAGGGGGAAAGGCCTAAAGACCAAATCATCAATATCTGTAAACATTCATAATGCATAATAAAATCATGGATCTAAAAACCCCTTTATAAATTCATGCTTGATAGATATTTAAATCGTACTTGAATATTTTAACAAGCCCATGTAGTTTAGGATAAATCCCACGTACCTAAAATTATTTAGTTTGAAAGATGGAACCCGGATCTAGATAGATGGAACCTGGATCTAGATCCGTTTCTTGAACATATTCACTAAGGAGGATGAATTCTTGATCCATTGAAGGGAAGGAAACTTAAATCTTGATTTGTTTTCTTGGAATTCTTGAACTGAAGGATTGATTTTCTTGATTTCTTGATCTTGGAGGAAACCCTAGTTTCCATCTTGTTCTTGAGAGTAGAGAGGATTGAGATGTTGTTCTGATAATATATGGATTAATAAAACTTAAGAAGTGATTTAATTCATGTGAAAAGCTTTTGGAGTGAGGAAAAGACCAAAATACCCCTACGAAATCACTTTCCAATTGCTGAAATTTTCAGCTAACGAGCAAGGCTAATAAGGCGTCAGATCTGTGATAGCCCGTCAGCCCAGGTCGTCACCTAGGAGCTGAAATTTATGAGTTTCTGCCTAAGACTGATGACATATTCTGATAAGTGGTCAGATTTGTGACAAGCCGTCAGAATTGTCGTCACTCAGTTGCCAAACTGATATGCTGGAGTAACATAGGCATAACTTTTTTCTCCAATATTGGATTTGTGTGAAATTGGTATTATTGGAAAGATAATTAGAAAATATTTCATTTGATATACAGTAGGACACCCAGTTAGTCATATACAAGGACTTATGGTCGATTAAAGTTGACCCAAGTTTCTACGCTCACTAAAACTCGAACGATAGGAAAGCTTTCAACTTGACTTTGAGTTAGGGGACCTCTATGATCTCAATTCATGCTCAAATAGGTTCCCATCTTACATAATGGATTAACATACCAAATTTGCATAGGATTTATGGCTTTTGGAACATCAACGCGTAGAAATGATAGTTTTCGTTCTAGCCCGAAATGAGGGGTGTTACAGTAAATCTCAATTCAACATCTCCCATTTAAAGTGCTTTACTTGTGTGTGAATCAGCAAGCATGATGGTTTTCGGCTGCTCAAAATTTATATATTTTTTAAACCAGTCTTTGTCATAAGAGATGTGACGGTTTGCACCAGAGTCAGCCCACCATCCATCAACATTCACCACCATGTTTATGTCTGTTATCACTTACACAAAAAGTCGTTTGCCTTAGGTGTAGGCCCACGTTTCTGATATCTGCAAAATCGAGCAATATGCCCACTCTTGCCACAGACAAAGCACGGTCCTTTTTCTTGTACATATTGATTTTTTGCTTGGTTGTTTCCACCATTATTATTATTGAGATGTATACCATTATTTTTCTTTAATTTTTTCTTCTTAGGCTTCAAAATAGTATTTTTATTAGGTTCATGGGTAGCATTACTTGAAGTTAAATTTATCTTTGGTGTGATGTTGTTCTCTTCTATTTGCATAAGTGCATCTTGGCCCCTTGCTTCTTCTTCCTAGCGGATTCTCATTATCAAAGTCTCAAGAGATGTTTCCTTTTGCTTGTGGCTCATAGTTTTTATAAATTCTTTCCACGAAGGTGGAAGTTTATCAATTTTTCCACAAACAATAAGGTTATCTCCAATTTTAATTTCCTCAGACCTGAGCTCACCACCAATCATTATAAAATCCTAAGCTTGGTCTGCTACTGATTTATTGTCCACCATTTGACAATGAAAAAACCTGCTAGCGGCATATTTTTCGCTCGCGCCTCCTCAGTGTCATACTTACTCTGCAAGGCTTTCCAAATTTTCTTTGCACTAGAGTAAGTTCTGTCATAATAATCATAAAAATTATTAGATAGACAATTAAGTAAAAAGTAACGACACTTATAGGAGTCATTATTGTATTTTTCCATTTTCTCTTGATGAGAAATATATTCTTTATCACTCATGGAAGAGTCATCTACTTTGTTTGGATTGTTCTCAGTTAAAACATAAGAGACATTGAGAAGACTCAAGTAGAAAAGCACTTTACCCTTCCACCTTTTGAAATGAGCACTGTTGAACCGGAATGGCTTTTTGAGATCTCCCATCTTGACATCCACGGAATTTTCAGTTGTTGTCACTGAATCTCCTTAAAATTGTTGGTGAAATTACAACAAAATTGCAATAATATTACAACTGATTACAACTGAAAATTACAAGTGAATAAAGAAAATATTATTTTCTTCTTCTAGAGGCGTGGATATCTCGCTCTCTTTAAGGAGATTCAAGCCCAGTGCAACAAATGTTTCATCGGTCCAACAGTAATACTCTTTGACCTGTCCCCTCTTAGATACAACAACCTATTCACAATAACTCAACAACTCTGGACAAGAATTGAGTTTAAAGCTCCACAATAAAAACACCTACCTTCAACTAATAATCTCTCTTGTTTGATAGATTTTTGGCAACTCTACACTTGTGTTTTTTTTGTGTTCTACTATCTTTGAAATGATATGTGAGCTCCTTATTTATAAGAAAAGGTAAGCAACCATTTTTGAATTCAACTTTGGTTGCCAATTTTGAAACCAACCAATTTTGAATTCAACTTTCAATTCTTCTTAGAAGGTCCATTGGAATAATAATGAATTTGGCATTAAGAATATTTAAAAAATAATATTAAAATGCCCGTAATCCATCACCTAGAAAGTATATTGCATTTTAAATTAATTTTTTGACAGTAGAGTATGGACTGGATTGATTAGTGTCAACAAAATATGATGTCTATAGTTATGGGATCATGTTATTGAAAACGTTTACCAGGAGAAAGCCTAATGATTTTGAGGGAGATGTTAGCTTGAAGCAACGGGTGAGTTATTCATTTCCAAAGGTAGTAATCAACACCGTAGATGCCAACTTGCTAACATCAACCAGTAATCACTTACAAAAGGAGTTAGATGTTAAGGCATCAATCATGAAAGTTTCAGTTGATTGTTGTGTTGAATGCGAGAAGGACTAACATGAAAGATGTAGTTCCAAACGACTTGTTTATTGCAAATTTTTGCTAAATTTTTGGTTGTTGTTTTTTATTTTGATTTTAGCACTTGATTTGTGTATAATTAGGTTATTCAGAAATTCTAGCTGGTTACAATAAATCTCACCATTGTCTTTTAACTAAAATTAAATCCTTGGTACCTTATATAAGTTGTTGCAAATGATGGACCTCTTTCTTCATCATGTTTTTGAACATCAAAGAAGACTATTATGGCTGTTGTATTAGTAGAAAAAGATTCTTTTTTTAAAAAAAATAAAGGCAGTTGCTCTTGTTCTGCTTCTATTATCAGCATAAGCCACCCCCTGCAACTATAGCAACCGTGGTGCTTTTTACTGATGCTGAGGAAGAGTGAGTTTATGTTCTTTTTTCCTTTTGCATGACAGCAGTATTCTTATCAAATAAGTTGCCTTGCTGATGGTAAAATTGTGGCAATTTGATGAAAATCAAATCGATCATCATGAAAATCTTAGCAGAACGAAATATTATTTTTTTAAAAAAAAATTGTTAGAGGAATTAGCTATATGAATACAAACAGGCAAGTAATACAAATGTTTTAAAAGCTAGTTCCTGAGGCTCATGTCTAGATCAGGATAATATTAGCAGACTATCAAATGATTTGATCGCTGATACGAACGTGGAAAGCTGGAGTATCTCAAATATCTCTGCATCAATTAATTGTTAGTTGCCCTTTTCTCCTTTCTTTGCTTCATTGAATTTTCACCTGTCGAAGACAAAATAAAGTTTGTTGTATCCAACACACAAAGCTTTTTATCTGAGTCGGTAGTGAAATTTTAATATGGTAGTGTCTTCTGAGCAAGTAGAGGTCTTGACCTTGTAGTGAAATTAGAAATTTCAATCGCGTTGTGTTGTTGTACTCTTTTTTCAACTCGTTTGTTCATTTATGTGTTTTTGAGATCGCAGACATTCTTCATTCCCCATTCTTCAAGCTTTTGACTCGCTATGCCTATCATCTGACTTGAAGGTTGTCAGAAACCGAATCCTTTTCATGGCCATATATACCGGGCCTGACAATGGGCAGTTAGTTAAGTTGGTTTTTGATTTACATAACATTCACCAGGCTTGAAATTGCTTTTTCTGTATACAACTGCCAAAACAATCTCATCTTGCAACTGTTTTGAGAACCAGCTCTGTCACTAAAGTTATGCCCTATCACATAACTTGTGCCATTGAACTTAGGCACTGTGACGTAATTTATGTCACTGAACTTATGCCTTGGAGCGTATGAGCATAAACTGAAACATTATGGGGCTACAAAGATAGTTATTAAATCGTTAGCACCACATAAAAACATTCCCCCTAGAGTAGCAGTTAATACGAATAAGAGAAACTCTGTTATAGCCATTTCTGTACATTCAATGTACTTTACAGATAGAGGGCCATCTTATCCACTGAACTAGCTAGAAGCTATCACTTCAGGTCGAACCACTAAAATAAAAGGACAGGGAAATGTGGCGGCATAGGAACCACGGGGCCCCCTACTAGTAAAGGGAAAATGAAAGTGTGCTCCTGCGCACCAGCTGAACCCTTTCCATTTTTAATAATGATAAATAAGGTAAGCTTTATAGCTCCAACCTAGTCAAGGGGCTTTGATGCCCTTTGTATAGGTTGGGTTGCTGGATACGGGATCCTCGTAGTAGGCTGGACCAAGACTCCTATCCAAGTCAAGCACTAACTATATTTCTTACTTGGTCTACCACTTAAACTTTATTTTCCCAGTCAAACACTAATTATATGTCATCCATACATTTAATGACATAAGAGGATTCCAAATTAATTTTATGAGTTCAATCTTAAAGGTTCTCACTGGGTATGTTGTTGTTGTAATCTTTAAAGGTTCTAGTACTGAACCTATTGTATTTGAAAAACTATGGGTTCTGACTTAATTTCTTGGTGCAATCTTAGCAAATTTCTACGCATAAACTTATCTCCGCATGGACAATATTAGATTCAGATGAACTCGATATCTCGGTGATGCATTCGTCGCTAACATCAACACTAAAGTATAATGTTATGATGTATAGTATGTTTTTATTACTATAGGGCACATTGTGCAGTCAGAAACTACTGCATCAACACAACACTAAAGTTTAATGAGCTTCATTCTCTATCTTCTCATCAAAAAAAAAAAATCTTATCTGAAAAAAAAAAAGAGTAGAGGATTAGAGGATTTCTTTTGCTACCATTATTATGGTTGACATCAACACAAACTAAGATATATACTTGTCTCCAACATGGATCTTGCGGTGCGAGGAGTATTTTGCTTACACCATATGAGTTAGGGAACCAAGTAACTGAAGAGTCAAATGACATCAGTCGTTACAAAGAAATGTTGTATACTATTTAAGAATATAAATTTATAAAAATATCTCTAAAAGAAAGTTAAATTTAGCATTAAGGGTCGTTGTGGATGAACATGATTCCTCTCCCTATAATCAAAGATCTAGGATTTGCACCTTGAATTTTAAAATAATCTTGGTAGAAAGTGTGTCCTGTTTAATGGACCTTAAGTGATAGGAATTCAGGTTTGGGATGAGAGGGTAGTTTGAAAACTAAATGTGGTAGAAGAAAATTCATTAGAAAGTTAAGGTTAAATTAGTTGTTATTGAAACGGACAAGAATAAGAAATACCACAAAACAAAAGAAAATAAGAACACACAGATTTTACGTAGAAACCCTTGATGGAAAAAACCACGGTCAGAGAAGGAGGAAATTCATTATAATACAGAGGAATATAATGAGGAGACGAAAGTTTCAATGACGTATATAAAACATTAAAAAATAACTGTTGGGTTCATAGTAGATGAAAGAAGTGTGAATGGAAAAATGGAGAGTAAAAGAGTGGAGGGAAGGAGACACAAAAATGGAAACTGTACTCCCAAATTGGCAAGTTTACTCTTTCTCCCACATTGGTGGAAGAAGAGAACTCGAGGGAGTTTATATTTAGAAACACTAACTCCACATGGATAGTGTGGCAAGAACTAGATGATGCCTCGCGCCGTCGTTGTCGTCGCTCGCTTGGCTCGGCTTCGAATTTGGATTTGGATTTGTCAAATGATCGATCAATGAGATCTATCTTTTTGGAAAAAATTTATTTGACAAAAATAAATAAATTCAATCTAAAAACAGTGTTTTGAAACTCTATTTATAAATGCATGCATGCAGTGAACTGCTTCACTGGTTTGAATGAACTGGTGCCACTGTTTCATGAACTGGTTTACATTTTCGAACTGATGTTGCTACAGAAGGTTGCACTGCTTCATGAATTGATGCACTGTTTTCGAACAGATGCTACAGAAAGTTGCAATTGTGCAACGAAAATACACTCTGATTCACGAAGTGACATACCTATTCAGAACACATGCACTATTTAGGATAAACAGACATGCATTTTCAGGAAAAACTCACACCTCTAAATTGAACCAATGCCACCTTTTCGAAGAGGCATGTTATGGCTATAAAAACCTGCTTTCTTCCATAGGTTTTGAGTATGAAATTTTCTGAATTAAAAAACATTCTTCTTGTCATCAAAATACTCTGTGTGATCATAAAAACCGTTGAGTGCGTTCGTAGAATCTGACTATTTGAGGTACCTCTATAGTTGGATTGTTGGACATTTTATCCTGGGAGAAAAAATTTCACAACCTCGGGTACAGTGAGGGGAATTATTTCCTTAAGAAAAGTTTGTGAATTCGGACAACTTGGCCTATTCAATTTCTGTTTCATCTTTATTTTTCTGAAAAATAAATACACCTCTTGAAAAGGTCATTTTTATCTTGTGTTGAGGGTATTTGATACTTCATTGCACTCTTGTTTATACTTGAACTCGATTTGAAGTTATTGTTGTAATATACAGATTCTACATACCCGACTATATTGTGGGAAATAACAATCTTAAGGAAATAAAACTATTACAGAATCTGTATAGCTTGTTTTTGGAGATTAAAGTTTTGACTTTCTACTCCGCCTGAACTTAACTAGTGATTTGAAGTCATAAAAACTTCGTCACAAGTTGAAGATCATTCGGTTGACAATTGGAAGTCATTAAAACTTCATTGTTAACTAGAAACAAGAAGAAAAATTTAAAGTTGCTTAATTTTTATAAGTAGTATTCTGAAAATACTAAGTCTTTTTTGTCTTGTGGTGACAAAAAAATGGCAACTGAAAGTCAAATGATGGATGCGACAATGTCTGTGGAGGCAACTAATATTTCCACATCAAGTCGCACAAATGCTCCGCCAACAATGGCATCGGCGGAGAAGTCCGAAAAATTTTTGGGCACTAACTTTAAGCGGTGGCAGCAAAAGATGTTCTTTTACCTCACCACCTTATGTCTGCAACGGTTCACTAGCGAAGATGCTCCTGAGGTGCCCGAGGGAACCTAGGACAAAGACCGTTTCGTTATTGTAGAAGCATGGAAACATTCAGACTTACTTTGCAGGAATTATATTTTGAGTGGTCTCCAAGATGACCTCTACAATGTTTATAGTGGAACCAAGATATCAAAGGAACTGTGGAGAGCACTTGAACGAAAATATAAGATAGAGGATGCGGGAATTAAAAAATTCCTGGTTGCACGGTTCCTGAACTTCAAAATGATAGATAGCAAATCTGTTGTCTCTCAAGTACAGGAGTTACAAGTCATCATACATGATCTCCTAGCAGAAGGTATATATTTGAAAAATACCTTAGTTGAATAAATTAAAAATGTTCTTAATACTCACATAAACTGTTTTGTAGGTTTAATTGTGAATGATGCTTTCCAAGTAGCAGCGATAGTTGCGAAGCTACCACCTTTGTGGAAAGACTTCAAAAACTACCTAAAGCATAAACGTAAGGAGATGACTGTCGAAGATCTTATTGTCTGACTGTGCATTGAAGAGGACAATAAAGCTGTCGTGAGAAGGTCAAAAGGGAATTCTACAATTAATGGAGCACATATTGTAGAAGATGACCAAAACAATTCGAAGAAAAGAAAGAAAGTTGAGCATGGAAGCAATCAACCCAAGAAAAGGTTCAAGGGAAAATGCTTGAATTGTGGCAAAAATTGCCAAAGTCCACAGATTATCGAGCCCCAAAGAAAGGAAAGAAAAAGGATCAAGAAAATATGATTGAATTCAACAAAGAATGTGATGATTTGTGTGCTATGTTCTCAGAATACAACTTGGTGGGGAATCCTCACAAATGGTGGATGGAATCTGGTGCCACCCGCCATGTATGTGCCAACAAGGAGTTGTTTTCGTCATTTTCTCTAGCTCAAGCAGAAGAAATGATCTACATGGCTAACTCCGCTACTGCTAAGGTGGAGGGAACAAGAATAATTTGCTTAAAGATGACTTCCGGCAAGGTCTTGACACTAAACAATGTGTTATACGTTTCGGAGTTACATAGGAACTTAATTTCTATTTCACTCCTAGATAAGAACTTAATTTCTATTTCACTCCTAGATAAGAAATGTGTTATCCATTTCTGGAAAAATTGTAATTAGCAAAGGAGAAATGTATGTAGGGAAAGGCTATCTGACCGAAGGCCTTTTTAAGATGAATGTAATGACTGTTGAACTAAATAAAAGTTTAAATTCTTATTATTTGCTTGAGTCTTATGATTTATGGCATGAACGTTTAGGCCATGTTAATTACAAAACGTTACGAAAACTGATTAACTTAGAAGTTTTGCCAAACTTTGAGTGTAATAAATCAAAGTGTCAAACGTGTGTGGAATCGAAGTATGCAAAGCATCATTATAAGTCCATTGAAAAGAATTCCAATCCCTTAGACTTAATACACACTGACATTTGTGATATGAAGTCAACACCATCACGTGGTGGGAAAAAGTATTTCATAACTTTTATTGACGATTGCACTAGATATTGTTTTGTCTACTTGCTAAATAGTAAGGATGAAGCAAGAGATGCGTTTAGGCAATATAAAACTGAAGTTGAAAATTAGTTAGACAAAAAGATCAAAATGATAAGAAGTGATAGGGGCGGAGAATATGAATCTCTCTTTGCCCAAATATGTGTAGAGAATGGAATAATCCATCAAACTACGGCCCCATATTCACCTCAATCTAATGGAATTGCGAAAAGAAAAAACCAAACTTTGAAGGAAATGATGAATGTCTTACTTATAAGTTCTGGTTTAACGCAAAACTTATGGGAGAGGCTATCCTTATGGCCAATCGTATACTCAACAGATTTCCCATAGTAAGACACAATCAATTCCTTATGAAAAATGAAAAGAAAAAAAATCCAACTTAAAATATTTCAAAGTGTGGGGGTATCTAGCGAAGGTTCAAGTTCCTATACCTAAAAAGGTTAAGATAGGACCTAAAACGGTGGACTTTGTGTTCATAGGATATGCGAAAAGTAGTAAAGCATGTCGATTTTGGGTTCATAAATACGAACATTCGGAAATTAATGAAAATACGATAATTGAATCAGATAATGTTGAATTCTTTGAAAACATTTACCCGTATAAAATTAGACATGAACAATCTAGTGGAGGATCTAAACGACCTCGAGATGAACCAAGTGAGAATGTACATAATGAAGAAAATTCAATACGTAGTACACATCAAAGAACACCAACTTCATTTGGATCGGATTTTGTAACATTTCTCTTAGAAAATGAGCCTCAAACATTTAAAGAAGCAATGTCGTCGTCAGACTCATCCTTTTGGAAAGAGGCAGTCAATAGTGAGATAGATTCAATCTTAAGCAACCATACATGGGAATTGTTTGACCTTCCTCCCAAAAATAAACTTTTAGGTTCTAAATGGATCTTTAAAAGGAAAATGAAGGTGGATGGTACCATTGACAAATACAAGGCAAGACTTGTAGTAAAGGGCTTCAAACAGAAGGAAGGCCTTGATTACTTTGATACATACTCGCCAGTAACAAGGATAACCTCAATTCGAATGTTAATTGCCTTGGTAGCGGTATATGATCTTCAAATCCATCAAATGGATGTGAAGACCGCATTCCTAAATGGATATTTGGAGGAAGAAATATACATGGAACAACCTGAGGGTTTTGTGGTTCCAGGAAAAGAAAATAAGGTGTGTAAACTTGTTAGGTCACTTTATGGACTAAAACAATCACCTAAGAAATGGCATGCAAAGTTTGACCAAACCATGTTGGCAAATGGATTCAAGATAAATGAATGTGATAAATGTGTATATATTAAAGACACACCAAATAACCAAGTCATATTTTGTTTATATGTGGATGATATGTTGATCATCAGCAAAGACATTTATGGCATAGATGCAACCAAACGAATGCTCGAGAGCAAGTTTGATATGAAAGACCTTGGAGTTGCAGATGTAATCTTAGGTATAAGAATTCATCAAACTCCACAAGGGTTAGCATTGTCACAGTCTCATTATATCGAAAAAGTACTTGACAAGTTCAAGTATATGGAATTTCGTACTGCCAAGACTCCATTAGATGTGAACTTTGCACTTCAAAAGAATGAAGGTGAAAGTGACTCACAATTGGAGTTTGCAAGAGTATTGGGATGTTTAATGTATATAATAAACTATAAACGACCAGACATAGCATGTGAAATTAGTAAATTGAGTCGGTACATGAGTAATCCCAACAAAACTCATTGGATGGCTATGAAAAGAGTTTTGGGGTATCTTAAATACACTCAAAACTATGCATTGCATTATAATAAATATCTTGTTGTACTTGAAGAATATAGTGATGAAAATTGGATCACCGGATCGAATGAAGTAAAATTCACAAGTGGATATATATTTACTATCGGTGGAGGAGCAGTTTCTTGGAAATCATCTAAACAGACTTGTATCGCTCGTTCTATAATGGAATCTGAATTTATCGCATTAGATAAAGCCGGTAAAGAAGCAGAATGGCTTCAAAAATTCTTGAAAGATATTCTGTATTGGCCCAAGCCAGTGGCACCAGTATGTATACACTGTGATAGCCAAGTGGCAATAGGTAGGGCAGGGAGCATGATGTACAACGGTAAATCTCGTCACATATGACGGAAACATAATACCATTAGGGAACTTCTCTCTAGTGGAATTATCACTATTGACTATGTAAAGTCAAAGGATAATATGTCAGATCCACTTACAAAAGGCCTATCTAGAGAAGGAGTGGAAATAACATCCAAGGGAATGGGTTTAAGGCCTAGGATGAGTCAGCATGGCAGTAACTCTACCTAGCAGACTGGAGATCCCAAGAGCTAGGTTCAAGGAGATCAAACAAAGTTGTGTTTGACAGGTTCAACATTGTCAATTACCCAACCCATTCTAATTATGTACACAATATATAGTAAACTAGGATAAGACTTAAGGTGAAAAGTTTTTTAATGACTATCTAAATTTGGTAGACTTGACCAAATAGTTTAATCTAGAGGATTGAACGTTTAGAAATTACCTATGTGAGGGCGAAGTGGAAGCCGCTTCAAAGAGAATGTTAGTAAAGGCCTATTCTCTATGCTCTTATGAAACCGGGACGTGTTCATGGATGAAAAGAACAAAACCGTGAGAACCATAAATGGTAAAGACTGGTTGTGTGACATGTGTTGTCTAGGTGTACATTAAAGCTCGACGTTTCAAAGATATCAAATCTACCGATTGATCGAGTGCATCCAATGCTTGTTCACTATGGAAAGTTCAAAGGGAAACCCACTAATCTAGATGCAATTAGTCTTTTCTTGATGATCACATACTTTTCCGTAAAATTTTTATGAAAAATAGTCATTCCCCATTCATGTGGGGGATTGTTGGGTTCATAGTAGATGAAAGAAGTGTGAATGGAAAAATGGAGAGTAAAAGAGTGGAGGGGAGACACAAAAATGGAAAGTGTACTCCCAAATTGGCAAGTTTACTCTTTCTCCCACATCGGTGGAAGAAGAGAACTTGAAGGTGTTTATATTGAGAAAAACTAACTCCACATGGATAGTGAGGCAAGAACTAAATGATGCCTCGCGCCGTCGTTGTCGCTCGCTCGCTCGGCTTGGCTTCGAATTTGGATTTGGATTTGTCAAATGATCGATCAATGAGATCTATCTTTTTGGAAAAATTTTATTTGACAGAAATAAATAAATTCAATCTAAAAACAGTGTTTTGAAAGTCCATTTATAAATGCATGCATGCAGCGCACTGCTTCACTGGTTTGAACGAACTGGTGCCACTGTTTCATGAACTGGTGTACATTTTCGAACTGATGTTGCTGCAGAAGGTTGAACTGCTTCATGAATTGATGCACTATTTTCAAACAGATGCTACAGAAAGTTGCAATTGTTCAACAAAAATACACTCTGATTCATGAAATGACATACCTGTTCGGAACAAATGCACTGTTTAGGATAAACAAACATGCACTTTCAAGAAAAAGTCACACCTCAAAATTGAATCAATGCCACCTTTTCGAAGAGGCATGTTATGGCTATAAAAACCTGCTTTCTTCCACAGGTTTTGAGTATGAAATTTTCTGAATTAAAAAACATTCTTCTTGTTATCAAAATACTCTGTGTGATCATAAAAACCGTTGAGTGCGTTCGTAGAATCCGACTATTTGAGGTACCACTATAGTTGGATTGTTGGCCATTTTATCCTGGGAGGAAAAATTCTACAACCTCGGGTACAGTGAGGGAAATTATTTCCTTAAGGAAACTCCGTGAATTCGGACGACTTGGCCTATTCAATTTCTATTTCATCTTTCTTTTTATGAAAAATAAATACACCTCTTGGAATGGTCATTTTGATCTTGTGTTGAGGGTATTTGATACTTCATTGTGTTCTTGTTTATACTTGAACTCGAGTTGAAGTTGTTGTTGTAATATACAGATTCTGCATACCCGACTATATTGTGGGAAATAACAAAAACAACCCACTAAATCACACTTATATAATACGTGTGTACAAATAAATCCTAAATTCAAAAACAGATCCCTCAAAAAATCTCAAACATGGATCGCATCACGATCTTTTCAGAGTCGAATCAATAAAATTCGGGTCGCAAACTCTAACATTAGTCATAAGCTTCAAAATAAAGACAACTTAGACAAGTGGCCATTCATTGCAAAAAGAATCTCCTAGCTTGTTCACCAATTACACTTTAAATTTATAGCCAATGCCCCACATATTTAGAAGACAATTCGTAGAGTCTAGTCATCTAAGAGTTATTGTCTCTATAATTAGTTTTTCAATTTTTCATGTTGGATTGGTTAAAAAATTTTAAAAATAAGAAAAAGGGTTAAATATGTCATTGAACTATCAGAAATGGCTCAGTTGTCCCATCAGTTAAAAGTTTGGCTCATTCATGCCATCGCCGTTAAAAAAACAGCTCATTCATGCCATTATTTTTTAACGGTGGGTTTTCAGAAATAGCTTTGTCACATGGCCTTTTATTAGAGGTCCATTTCATTAATTAAAATAGGGTAAAAGGTTAAAATATGTCATTGATCTATCAGAAATGGCTCATTTATGTAATCAGATGAAAGTTCGATTCATTCATGTCATCGCCATTATAAAATCATCTCATTTGTGCGATTACTTTTAACGGTGTATTTTTAAAAATAGTTTTGTCATGAGATATTTTATTACAGGTCCACGTCATTAATTAAAAAAAATTAATATTAATTTTAAAATATCTGAAATTACTTAGTGTCAAATTATTTATCCCACCATTTATACCATAGAGATGAGATAAGTTATCCAATGTACATGCCGGAATAATTGAGATGGCGGACTTTTTTGAAACTGTTATTTGAAAATAATTTTTCAACAATATATGCTCCCCTAATTCATGATGGGAGAATGGAGAAGTTCTATTGGTACGCCTCCTTCTTTTTCTTGCTTGCATTAATCTTTCATTGGCTTCTTTTCGTGCAACTCCGGAGTATGTATTAGAGTAACTTGAATCACAAATAATCAGTTATTGTTGGATAAAAGAAAAAGTTATTGTAGGATAGAACTTTTGAGGCTTCTGTTAAGTATAACATTTATAATGATTTAGAATCAACAAGAAACAACCAAAGGATATACATTAATCACTATTTTTTTTGGCCAAAAAAATTATTGTTGTTGTAGAAAAAATATACTTTAATGGGTATGGGTCGGGTTATGTTAAAATAGACCGGTTCTTTTTAATGAGTCTAAGATATTTTGAAATTAATATTGATTTGTTTTAATTAATGATGTGGACTTCTAATAAAAGGCCACGTGACATAGCTATTTTTGAAAATCCATCGTTAAAAAGTAATGACATGGATGACCTGATTTTGTAACCGTGATGGCATGAATGAGCCTAACTTTTAACTAATGGTATAAATGAGTCATTTTTTATAGTTCAGTGACATATTTGAGTCCTTTTTCTTAAATTGTTTTTGAATCGTTTAATTAATGACGTGAAAAAATTATTATTGGCCACGTGTACAAAATAATTTTGCCGAAAATCATCAAACTAGACAGTTAAGAAGAAAGGCATGAATTTTTTTGTACCGACAATGAAATGAATGAACCAAACTTTAAACGGATAGCATAAATAAGTCTTTTCTCAATGTTTGATGACATATTTGAGCCTTTCCCCTTAATAATATTTTGTATGGAAGAACAAGTTTGTTAAAATTAGGAAAATGACTCATAGTTGATGGCATTCCACACATTCTTGCTTTAGTAATTTTGTCTTTGAGACTGTCTAGATTTGAGACTGTCTAGATTTGACTGTACTCATGATGTCACATTCAAAATGTACATTTTGGCACAAACTCTACGCACAAGTGCAGATATTTTTTATTTTTTATTTTTTTGGGTATAAAATTCAATAACATTATACATTTTTATTTTAATCATGAATTTATTTTTAATGCTCAGATTAACCAATCCACCTTATTCAATCCTATATTACAATAACAAAAATTCTTTTGGTCATTTCATTACCTTGATCGAGAGGGTAAATATTTTCCACACTATCGTAGCACTTCAAAAGTAACTAGAATCAATTATAAACTATACTAAATAACCAATCATCTAAAAATTCTCGATATAGCTAGCGTACATATAACTTTAGAGCATTTAGTTAAAAACAAATCCATTTCACTATGAAAGTAGTTCTATTTTGATAAAACCGCTACTAAAAGCACAACAAAATCAGTTTAATCCCCAATATTTTCAATTTAGCATAATACATAAATAGGACCTTTAACTTTACACTAAATTATAATTATGACATTTAACTTTATCAATGCACAAGTAGGCCCTTTAACTATACAAAAGATGAACAAAAAAATAGTCCAATCCTACCTGGCAAAATGCGTGTAGGCACTCAAAACCACGCGTGTTAGAGTTAGAATTGAAGTATTTTTTTGTGTAGCTTTTATATAGTTAAAGGGCCTACTTGTCACTAGCAAAGTTAAAGGTCACTGTTATAATGTGTCTTTTTTATTAGGTGACAACATCTGAATGGATTACTAATCCACGCAGGAACGATTTTCACACATGTAAGTCGCAGAGTTGGAATTTTTTTTGTTCAGCTTTTATTTAGTTAAAGAGTCTACTTGTACACTGATAAAGTTAAAGGGTATCATTATAATTTGGTGTCAAATAAAATGTCCTGTTTATGTATTATGTCTTTAATTTTTTTTTAAAAAAATTACGTTTTATATTACATAAAAAGAAAATAAAATTAATTAATTATACTATCACATAAAATTCTCTATATAATTAATATACATAACTTTTGCAGAAGGCAACTTGGAAAGTCATTTGGACTAATTAGAGGAATAAATTTGACACCACATTTACAGTTGCAAGACTTGGCGTATTTTTTATCTTCTACAATTTTGTAAAGTCTTTGGGGCCACATAACAAGGAAAATTTCCTAAAATGATGCAACAATCAATACAATTTTTTTTAATGTATTCTTTTATTTAAAAAAAAATCATAACAAACATACACATAAAATTTCATTTAATATATAAACAATAATTAAAAGTATGTTCAGTCATGACTCAAACAAACTCCATTTATTACCATCCCATATAAATGTACTAAAGTATCTGTAAAAAGTAACTTGATTGTAAATGTCCCTGAATTCTGTCCTAACTTAAAGATACAAGGATTATAAATAAGGAAAAAGGCTCAAATATGCCACTGAACTATCAGAAATGACTCATTTATGTCATCCGTTAAAAGTTGAGATCATTCATGCCATCGCCGTTATAAAACCAGCTCATCCATGCAATTACTTTTTAATGGTGGTTTTCAAAAACAACTTTGCCACGTGGCCTTTTATTAGAGGTCCACGTCATTAATTAAAATAAGCAAAAAGGCTCAAATATGCCATTGAACTATCAGAAATGTCTCATTTATGCCATGAGTTAAAAGTTCGGCTCATTCATGCCATCACCGTTATAAAATCAATTTACTCATGCCATTACTTTTTAATTATGGGTTTTTAAAAAATAGCTTTGTCACGTGGTCTTTTATTAGAGGTCCACGCCATTAATTAAAAGAAATCAATATTAATTTCAAAATATTTGACATTAGTTAGTATCAGGATTATTTATTCCAGCATTTATACCATAATAATGGGAGAAGTTATACCATATACATGGCGGGATAATTGGAATAGCAAACTTCTTTTAAGCCGTTATATGAAAATAATTTTTCAACAATGTATTAATTCGTGATAAGAGAAGTTATCCTATATGCATGGCGGGATAATTGGGATAACAGACTTCTTTTAAGTCGTTATTTGGAAATAATTTTTAATAATGTATACTCCCCTACTTCATGATGGGGAATGGAGAAGTACTATTGGTACGCCTGTTTCTTTTTCTTGCTTGCCCTAATCGTTCATTGGTTTATTTTTTTTGCAACTTCGGAGTATATATTGGAGTCACTGGAATTAAAACTAATCAGTTACTGTAGGATAGAATTTTTGAGGTTTCTGTTAAACGTAGAATTTATAATGATTTAGAAACAACTAGAAATAGCCAAAAGATATACATTAATCACTATTTTTTCTGATTAGAAAAACAGTTGTTGTTGTAGGAAAAAAAATATTTTAATGGGTGTGGGTCGGGTTATGTTAAATGAATAGGTTGTTTTTAATGGGTTTAGGATATTTTGAAATTAATATTAATTTATTTTAATTAATATCACGAACCTCTAATAAAAGGCCACATGAAAAAACAGTTTTTGAAAATCGACCATTAAAAAGTAATGACATGTGTGAGATGATTTTATAACGACAATGGCATGATTGAGCTGAACTTTTAACCGATGGCATAAATGAGTCATTTCTGATAGTTTAATGGCATATTTGAGCCTTTTTCCTTATTTTAATTAATGACGTGGACCTTTAATGAAAGGCCAGGTGGCAAAGATGTTTTTGAAAACCACCGTTAAAAATTAATGGCATGGATGAGCCAATTTTATAACGGCGATGACATGAATGAACCAAACTTTTAACTGATGGCATAAATGAGTCATTTCTGGTAGTTCAATGACATATTTAAGCATTTTCCCTATAAACAATGTTATGATCAACTATAAAAATCACTACTAAAAAAAAGGCAAAAATCGAACACACAAAACCGACCACAAATCGTGGTCGGAAAAAACGGACCACTAGTGGTTGGATTTTAATTTTTTTTAATTTTTCTATTTTTTTTTAAAAAAGTGACCACAAGTGGTAGCTTTTTTATTTTAAAAGATCAAAATGATTATTAAAATAATTTTAGTATTAATTATTATTTATTTTGCAAATGACAAAAAAAATAAAAAAATAGACCACTAGTGGTCGGTTTTTTTGTAAATAATAAAAAAATATTTAAAAAATTGACCAATTGTGGTCGGTTTTTTGATTACTTTTCAATTATTATTTTTTTAAAATCGACCACCAGTTATTGGTTTTTTTGAAAAAAATAATTAAAAAATATATTAAAAAATCGACCACTTGTGGTCGGTTTTTTATATATTTTTTATTTTTATTTTTAAAAACCGACCACTTGTGGTCGATTTTTTTATTTTTTTTATTTTTTTAAAAAAATCAACCACAAGTGGTCGCTTTTATATTTTAAAAAATTATAATAATTAATTAAATAATTTTGTTATTAATTAATATTTATTTTTCAAATAAAAATTTAAAAAATAATACAAAACCGACCACTTGTGGTTGGTTTTTTATTTTTTTTATTTTTGTTTTTAAAAAGCGACTACAAATGGTCAATTTTATATTTTAAACTAGTGAGAAGAAGCCCTTGCAAAGCAGAGGCCCAACATCTATTATAATAATAATCATATCAATTAATTTGACATTTTTTGAATATTAAAAGTTAAATAACTTTATTTTGTTAAGTAAGTTTTGCATATATTCTTAAAATATATTAAATTATCAATTATTATGATTTATTATTCAAATATATAATTTTATTTCAAAAATTTAATTCACGATCAAAATTAAACTCTACAAATGTATAAATTAATAAAGAGCCTTAAAATTCAAATTCGGTGGGCCTATATTACTATTTTTCAGATAATACGAGCTCAGTATATTTTATTTTTTGATCTCAAACAATGTGATCCAAATAGAATTTAGATAATCAATCATACTTTTAATACGCTTTTAGATATTTTAAGTTGTTAACTGTTGCAGTTTATAATATTATTTTTTGTTTTCAAATAATATATTTTACTCTCCTTGTCCAAACTTTGTGGCGTTGATAGTCAATTATATTTTAAAAATAATTTAAGTTTTTAATTGTTGTGATTTATTATACTATTCTTCTATTCTAATTTAAATGCCATTGATATAATTTTCAGAGTCAATCAAATATTTCATATCTTTTAAAAATTTTCAAGTTGTTAATTATTGTGATTTATAATATTTTTTACGTACTTTTTGAAATATATAACACAATATTTTTACTTTTAGATATTTTAAGTTGTTAACTATTGTAATTTATAATACTGTTTATGTAATTTTCAAATAATATATGCTACTCCCCTTGTCCAAAATGTTGTGGCATTGATAGTCAATTGCATATTTTAAATAATCTAAGTTTTTAATTATTGTTGTTTATAAAACTTTTCCTTATATTTCAATTTAATTGGCACAATGCCTAGACTATAATAGTTAATTAGAGGTGATATAGTAAAGTTATGATTGAAGCAAAGACACAAACATATGTCTTAAATTATTCACAATAACTAATAAGAAGTGATATAACAAAATTACTACAAAAAGTACGTGTGATTGTTTTTTAAAAAAATGGGCCTCATAAGACGTGAAGTTAATTTAAAACATCAAAAGTTAACTTATAATTTTATATCTATTTTATTTTTTTATTAAATATATATTTTTGTAATATTTAGATGACTTATAATAATTTATTAGGATGATATTTAGTAAAATTACGATTGGAACAGTTGAAGCAGACATGTCATATTTGTGTGTGTATGTATAGGTATATATATATAGTATATAAATATAATATAGTGAACGTATATTAATGACATAAGATAAACCAACCAATAATTCAACTAAGTATTTGTAAATTACGTTACATTGTATATTATTATGGGGTAGTAAAATCGGGTATGTAATGTATATAGTATGTATTTGAATGGTGATAGCCAATTGAATATATTTATATATATACGTATATCTCGTGTGGTGATGAAATAGATATACTATTTTGTGTCAATACAATATTGAGACACATATAATGTTGAAGTTGTAATAATATAAGACAAGTATTACGAGGTATATATACATATATCTCGTATAGTGACATATGCATTAATCGAAAGCTCGATAATTGAATACATATATCAAAATATTTTGAATAACGCACTGATATTATACTATTAAGGAAATAGATATACTATTTTGTGTGAATGTAGATACGCGTATATTGTTAAAGTTGTAATAACGTAAGACAAGTAATCAATAATTTATCTGATTAACATGTTGTATTACAAGTTATATATATATATATAATTAAAATCGATAATTTATCTGATTAACACATTGTATTATGAGGTATAATATTGTAATTAAAATTTAATTAACCAAAAATTTATCGTAATTTGCAAAATTCATTGATATTATCATATGATTGAGAAAATATACTACTCATGTTAATGTGATGATAAAATAACTAAATATCTGATTTATATATATATGCATTGTATTAAATTAATTGGATATTGTTATAAATATTATAAAATTTATTAAAAAATTAATTTTTATATACGTAATCTATTTTAATTTTGACATTTTTATTACATTTCCTAAAATAGCAACCCTAATTCAATTTAATTTTCCCAATTCCTTTACTTTCTAGCCACATTTTATATATGTCTATGTCAATTTTAGCCTAAATTCATTTCCAATTTGACCTCAAATTAAAATTCCCAATTTCAATTTCATTTGACTCCTCTCAATTTTAATCATAGTCATTGATCTCATCTGATCAATGGCTGAGATTAAATCCACCATTTATCACACTTTTAAACAAAATAATTCAAACCCTTATTCTTTTTACGAAAATAGCCGCACTTCCCTCTCTTCTCCCTCTTTCTCTCTCTCTATCAACACGACGGAACCCCAGCGCCGCCAGCCGTTGACGAAATCCCAATGTCGCCAGCAGCCATCTCCACTAACGCCAGCAGCATCAGCAGTCGGTGAAGCAGCTGTCCACCAGCCATCTGGCATCCTCTGTTTAGAGGTAAACTCCGTTAACTCCGTTAAGATTAACATACAAACTGTCGAGATATCGAGTTAGTGAACTATAAATAACCTGTAATCTGAACACCAAGCCCAAACAAAAGATTGTTTCATTTGTCTAAAGCATATAACTTTGGCCTCGGCACAATTCAGGATAAAAACTGCTTCTTTGTGCCATATATTTAGCTGAGCAGTGTTAACCTCTATCTATGTTATCATTTCAAATTATTCTGCATGGATTTCTTCTCTGGGCTTCCATGGGTTTCTTGATGCCTATTGGGATTC
This sequence comes from Capsicum baccatum var. pendulum, assembly GCA_030864225.1. Lineage (NCBI taxonomy): Eukaryota > Viridiplantae > Streptophyta > Magnoliopsida > Solanales > Solanaceae > Capsicum > Capsicum baccatum. The sequence continues at coordinate 240,923,124 of CM061553.1, forward strand.
TTGTAATAAGAATGACAAATAGGTATGAACAATGTGGAAGAAGGCTAAAGATTATTCTCTATACTCATGCTACTTTACAGGTAACTAGTTTAATGCCTTTTTTAACATTTGTTTCACTATGAATGTGGAAAGGGTCATCACAAACTAGGCAGAGATAGAAGCTCGGGTACTCTGTAGCTTTTGCTCAAATAGTGCATTGTGTCAAGAAATTCATTAAATATGTACAAATATTAAATTTAGAACCCAGTTATTAATCCTTGAAGTAGAACCCAATTATTAACCCTTGAAAATAGAGTTGTGTATCTTTTAATTTGCTAAGCTCATTATTTTCGATATTGCAGTTTCCCGTGAAAGAATCTATAAGCAGATTGAAGCTGGCATTTTGAAATATCAAGAAATTAAGAAAAATATCAAAGGTATGTGGACATAGTGAAGCCGTGTGGGGCCTTGTACGATTCACTATTGTTGTTATCTTTCTTTGATTGTTCATATTGAAGTCTAGTGAAGCCGTATGTGGCCTATGAAATTCACTAGCATTGTTCTTGACATCTTGTTGGTTTAGTTGATGCTTCAAAATTGTATTGTGAACTTGATCTTGAATGTTTAGGGACTTGGTAGGTTGAAAATAATTTGGTGACTTGGTAGGTTGAAAATGATTTGGTGACTTGGTAGGTTGAAAATGATTAAGTGTAGGGACTTTAAGGGTAACACTGTAGGTTGAAAGTTGTTAAGAGTAGGAACTTTGAAGGGGATTTTGTGTTATGAATGTGACTTGTTTGATGAATTAGCAATTTGAAAATGGTTAAGTGTAGGGACTTTGAAGGGGATTTTTTTTGTTTTGAATGTGGTTTGTTAGGTCACTTAGATGCTCGAAAATGGTTAAGTCTAGGGACTTTTAAGTGTATTTTTTTTTGTTTTGAATGTGTTTTTATTTTGATACTTAGTTGCTTGAAAATGGATTAGTTCGTGACTTTATTTGTTTAAAATGCTTATGTTTTGGTGACTTTAATAGTGAATTAGTGTTGAGGAGGTGATGTGGTTGGTGACTTTATTAGTCGAAAATGCTCAAGTTTTGGTGACTTTAAAAGTGAACTTTTTTTTAGAAGGTGATGTTGTTGTTTACTTTATTTGTTGAAAATGCTTAAGTGCCGGTGACTTTAATAGTGAATTAGTGTTTAGAAGGTGACGTTGTTGGTGACTTTATTTGTTGAATATGCTCAACCTTTGGTGACTTTAATAGTGAATTAGTGTTTAGAAGGTGATGTTGTTGGTGACTTTATTTGTTGAAAATGCTTAACTTTTGGTGACTTTAATAGTGGATTTGTTTCGTTGGTGCCTTTGTTAGTTGAAAAAGCTTAAGTTTTGGTAACTTTAATTGTGAACTAGTGTTTAGGAGGTGATGTTGTCAGTGACTTTATTTGTTGAAAATGCTTCAGTGCTGGTGACTTTAATAGTGAATTAGTGTTTAGGTGGTGATGTTGTTGGTGACTTTATTTGTTGAAAATGCTTAAGTGTCGGTGACTTTAAAAGTGAGCTTTTGTTTAGAAGATGATGTTGTTGGTTACTTTATTTGTTGAAAATGCTTAAGTACCGGTGACTTTAATAGCGAATTAGTGTTTAGAAGGTGATGTTGTTGGTGACTTTATTTGTTGAAAATGCTTAAGTGTCGGTGACTTTAATAGTGAATTAGTGTTTAGGAGGTGATGTTGTTGGTGACTTTTGTTTAGAAGATGACGTTGTTGGTTACTTTATTTGTTGAAAATGCTTAAGTACCGGTGACTTTAATAGCGAATTAGTGTTTAGAAGGTGATGTTGTTGGTGACTTTATTTGTTGAAAATGCTTAAGTGCCGGTGACTTTAATAGTGAATTAGTGTTTAGGAGGTGATGTTGTTGGTGACTTTATTTGTTGAAAATGTTTAAGTGCCGGTGACTTTAATAGTGAACTTTTGTTTAGAAGGTGATGTTGTTGGTGACTTTATTTGTTGAAAATGCTCAACTTTTGGTGACTTTAATAGTGAATTAGTGTTTAAAAGGTGATGTTGTTGGTAACTTTATTTGTAGAAAATGCTTAACTTTTGGTGACTTTAATAGTGAATTAGTTTCGTTGGTGCCTCTGTTAGTTGAAAAAGCTTAAGTTTTGGTAACTTTAATAGTGAACTAGTGTTTTTTAAGTGATGTTGTTGGTGACTTTATTTGTTGAAAATGTTTCATTGCTGGTGACTTTAATAGAGAATTAGCATTTAGGAGGTGGTGTTGTTGGTGACTTTATTTGTTGAAAATGCTTAAGTGTCGGTGACTTTAAAAGTGAGCTTTTGTTTAGAAGGTGATCTTGTTGGTTACTTTATTTGTTGAAAATGCTTAAGTACCGGTGACTTTAATAGTGAATTAGTGTTTAGAAGGTGATGTTGTTGGTGAATTTATTTGTTGAAAATGCTTAAGTACCGGTGACTTTAATAGTGAATTAGTGTTTAGGAGGTGCTGTTGTTGGTGACTTTATTTGTTGAAAATCCTTAAGTGCCGGTTACTTTAATAGTGAATTAGTGTTTAGAAGGTGATGTTGTTAGTGACTTTATTTGTTGAAAATGCTTAAGTTTTTGTGACTTTAATAGTGAATTAGTTTCATTGGTGCCTTTGTTAGTTGAAAAAGCTTTTGGTGACTTTAATAGGGAACTAGTGTTTAGAAGGTGATGTTGTTGGTGACGTTATTTGTTGAAAATGCTTAAGTGCCGGTGACTTTAATAGTGAATTAGTGTTTAGAAGTTATTTTCATTGGTACCTTTGTTAGTTGAAAAAGCTTAAGTATTGGTGACTTTAAAAGTGAATCTTTGTTTAGAAGGTAATGTTGTTGGTGACTTTGAAAGTGAACTTTTGTTTAGAAGGTGATGTTGTTGGTTACTTTATTTGTTGAAAATGCTTAAGTGCCGGTGACTTTAATAGTGAACTTTTGGTTAGAAGGTGATGTTTTCGGTTACTTTATTTGTTGAAAACGCTTAATTGCAGGTGACTTTAATAGTGAATTAGTTTTGTTGGTGCCTTTGTTAGTTGAAAAAGCTTAAGGTTTGGTGACTTTAATAGTGAACTTGTGTTTAGAAGGTGATGTTGTTGTTTACTTTATTTGTTGAAAATGCTTAAGTGCCGGTGACTTTAATAGTGAATTAGTGTGTAGGAGGTGATGTGGTTGGTGACTTTATTAGTTGAAAATGCTTAAGTTTTGGTGACTTTAAAAGTGAACTTTTGTTTAGAAGGTGATGTTGTTGGTGACTTTATTTGTTGAAAATGCTTAACTTTTGGTGACTTTAATAGTGAATTAGTTTTGTTGGTACCTTTGTTAGTTGAAAAAGCTCAAGTTTTGGTTACTTTAATAGTGAACTAGTGGTTAGGAGGTGATGTTGTTGGTGACTTTATTTGTTGAAAATGCTTACGTGCCAGTGACTTTAATAGTGAACTTTTGTTTGGAATGAGATGTTGTTTGTTACTTTATTTGTTGAAAATGCTTAAGTGCCGGTGACTTTAAAAGTGACTTTTGTTTAGAAGGTGATATTGTTGGTTACTTTATATGTTGAAAATGCTTAAGTGCCGGTGACTTTAATAGTGAATTAGTGTTTAGAAGGTGATATTGTTGGTGACTTTTTTTGTTGAAAATGCTTAATTGCCGGTGACTTTTAATAGTGAATTAGTTTCGTTGGTGCCTTTGTTAGTTGAAAAAGCTTAAGTTTTGGTGACTTTAATAGTGAACTAGTGTTTAGAAGGTGATGTTGTTGGTGACTTTTTGGTGACTTTAATAGTGAATTAGTGTTTAGGTGGTGATGTTGTTGGTGACTCTATTTGTTGAAAATGCTTAAGTGCCGGTGATTTTAATAGTGAATTAGTGTTTAGGAGGTGATGTTGTTGGTGACTTTATTTGTTGAAAATGCTTAAGTGTTGGTGACTATAAAAGTGAAGTTTTGTTTAGAAGGTGATGTTGTTGGTTACTTTATTTGTTGAAAATGCTTAAGTGTCAGTAACTTGAATGGGATTTTATTATTTTGAATGTGGTTTGTTAGGTGACTTAGTCGCTTGAAAATGGTTAACACTAGGGACTTTGAATGGGATTTTATTATTTTTAATGTGGTTTGTTAGGTGAATTAGTTGGTTGAAATTGGTTTAGCCTAGGGACTTTGAATATGATTTTTTGTTTTGAATGTTGTTTTGTTTGGAGACTTAGTTGGTTGAAAATGTTTAAGTCTAGGGACTTTGAATGAGATTTTTTGTGTTGAATGTTGTTTTGTTTTGAGACTTAGTTGGTTGAAAATGGTTAAGTTTAGGGACTTTAAAGGGGATATCTTTTTTTGAATATTGTTTTGTTTTGAGACTTAGTTGGTTGAAAATAGTTAGGTGTAGGGACTTTAAAAGGGAATTTTTTGTTTTGAATATGGTTTTGTTTTGAGACTTAGTTGATTGAAAATGGTTAAGTTTAGGGACTTTAAAAGGGGTTATTCCTTCGTGTCCTGGTGATGCAGTTCGGGTAGCGAAAGGTGTATCCCCCTGGATGATTTCGGCATGGACGATGATATGGAAGACGAGGGTGAATTCTAAGATGATGATGACTTTTAGTTTTGAGATATTTTTTTTCTTCTACTTTAAATGTGGACATTTTGTTGTTTCAAACTATTGTTGTAGTTTTTTCATACAAACTTTTGTTGCACATACATTTTGTATGTCTTGTACACTTATGAAAGTATTTATATTTCGGTTTTTGTTGTTGGAAATGCTATATTTGGATTTTCATTTGGTGGTGCTGTTAGAAATGTTGTATTTAGATGTTCATTTTTTTTCTTTTTTTTTTTTAAATTTCCAGAAAAATCGACCACAAGTGGTCGGATTTTTGATATTTAACCTCTGAAAACCGACCACTTGAGGTAGGTTTTTAATTAAATTAATTAATTAAAAAACTTACCACAAGTAGTCGGTTTTCTATTAAGTTAATTAATTAATAATTTAAAAGCTACGAAACTTACGAAAATTTCACAAAATAATGTGTTTAAAAGCTATTTTGATTTAAAAATATTTAAAATAAGACAATCCAAACATGCTCTACATGTTGTTTACTTTTTCAGAATTTAGAAAAAAAAGGGCAGCCCGGTGCACGAAAGCTACCGTTATGCGCAGGGAAGGACCCCACCACAAGTGTATCGTACGCAGCCTACTTTGTATTTTTGCCAGAGGCTGTTTCCAAGGCTTGCACTTATGACCTCTTGGTCACATGACAGCAACTTTACCTCTCCTTCAACTTTGAGACCATTTTCATTATTTTAATAGAAAAGGTATTTATCAAGTACATTAACTCTTTATCATCAGTTTCATTGCTTCTATCCAAACACATTATTATTTATTTATAAAATCAGTTTCAACACCAAAAAATTTTAGCACTCTTTATTAAAATCATATTTATTGCCCCTAAAAACTTTTATTTTGTAGTGTCTCCGGTTCAAATTTCTGGGGGATAGAGATTATCAAGTCCCTCTTTTTCCTTATGCGAAATCAATCCTTGTTCTGCACTTCCTCTCACAGCACTGAAATATATGTAAATCGTGAATTCTTCAGAGCGGTCCGGCAGGTGTATAAGGACCATCGAAGAAGTGCCTCAACGCTTTAAGTCCTTTTATGCGATTATGAACTCACGAAACTTTATCAATTTCAATGCAACTTATCCTTTTGGAGCTGACATAACAAACTACACGAGCTGGAAAAGTTCCTGAAGGATGCCACCTTTTTTCTTCACAAGTAGTTTGGATATCAAGATATTTAAAGGGAAAGTTGTTGTTGAGTCCAATAAAAGGACAATTTAGTGCACTAAGCTCCTTCTATGAGTAGGGTCTAGGAAAAGACTGAACCCTAAGGATCTATTGTACGTAGCCATATCCTACATTTTTGCAAGAGACCATTTCCACAGCTCGAACTAGTGGCCTTCTGGTCACATGACAACAACATTATCAGTTACACCAATAATCATTGGTTTTATTCCTCACTTCTATCAGCATTAGACATTAGTATTTGGAGCAACCAAATAACAAGATTTATTCATGTTCACTAGTTGGTCAGAGACGTGTTCATAACATGAGACCTAGATAATATAATCAGCCATCAGCATGGTATAAGTGAGTGATAAAAGGGCATTTTCTTATGAATAACATATTTTTTGAATGAATTATTCATTTCATGATATAGAAAGTAATTCATTGGAAAAAATTTGACTATTTAGAAAGGCACTACTCTTCACCACACAATTCTACAGTATTTATGAAAGCAAAACTATTTGCAAAAGAGGATTTTTTGCCACAAAAAATAAACAATACTTGGCAGACTTGCCAAGTCTTTGGCTGATTAGAGGACTTTTTTTGCACCGCATTTATAATTCTGATTGAGATGTGAAAGACTTGGTTGATTTGGTGGTATTAGTATTGATATGACCAAAAGGGAGACCTCATTTCTATTTAAAGTCTCAAAACAACATGTTATAGAGTATACCTACTAATTTTTGCAATAATGGAGAAAGCCTTCACATTTTTTCTCTCAACACTCTTCTTTCTTATTGCTAGTTCACTCATGACCCAAACCAACATTACTAAAGATCAATTAGCTCTTCTGTCTTTAAAATCCCAAATCATTTCCGACCCCTTTCACTTCTTGGATGAAAGTTGGTCTCCCGCTACGTCTGTTTGTCATTGGGTTGGAGTCACTTGTGGCTCTCGTCACCAACGAGTAAAGTCCTTGAATATTTCCAACATGGCTCTTATAGGCAGGATTCCCGGTGAATTTGGAAACCTCTCGTTTCTTGTTTCTCTTGACTTGGGAAGCAATAATTTCCATGGAAATTTGCCTCAAGAAATGACACGCTTGCGTCGGCTTAAGTTTCTTGATTTAAGTTTCAACAACTTCAGTGGAAAGGTTCCTTCTTGGTTTGGGTTTCTACACCAGCTTCAATTTCTATATCTTGGGAATAATAGTTTCACTGGTTCCATCCCTTCTTCATTTTCTAATATTTCCAAACTTGAGACTTTGAATCTGAAATCCAATTCCATAGAGGGCCAAATACCAAAAGTGATTGGAAGTCTCTTAAACCTTAGAGTATTAAACATGGGGGGTAACAAGCTCATAGGCTTTATTCCTATGTCACTCTCGAATGCCTCGAGGTTGGAGACTTTGGAGATATCTTATAATTCACTTCAAGGAAACATTCCAGAAGGGATCAGCAATCTTCACTACATGAAAGTTCTATCCATACAATATAATCAACTTACGGGTTCTATACCATTCAAAATTTTCAACATTTCTAGGATCGAAATCATTGGATTTACTCGAAATAGCTTATCAGGAAGTCTTCCCAATGGTTTATGCAGTGGCCTCCCGATACTCAAAGGGCTTTATCTATCCAAAAACAATCTACACGGTCATATGCCGACAAGTTTATCAAATTGTTCAAAACTTCAAGTATTGTCTTTATCAGAAAATGATTTTGATGGACCAGTACATAGTGAAATAGGAAGATTGAGTAACTTGCAGATATTATATCTTGGAACTAACCATTTCACTGGTACGTTTCATCGTATGCATACTAGCACTATTGTATCTTATTACTTCAGAAATTTATTTTATTACACATTAATTGCAGGGATAATTCCACAAGAAATTGGAAATCTTGTTAATTTGGCAGAGTTAGGCATGGAGGATAATCAGATTACTGGCTCTGTGCCGATCTCCATATTCAATATCTCATTGCTGCAAACTTTGACACTGGAGCAGAACAATCTTAGTGGATTCTTACCACGGGAGATTGGCAACTTAACCAAGATGCAAATTTTATATCTTGACGAAAATAGGTTTACCGGTACGTAATAAAAGTGATAGCACGAGGTACATATATATTCTAATGGTGTCTCATGTTAATTTTTATAGATCCATTAGAACTATTAAAATTCTATGAATTTAAGCATGTAATGAGTAATAAAATGTAACAATTATAAATAAATCTTCAAGGGTATGACAAGAAACACCATATAAGGAGCATCTTTTAATGTTTAAAATTAATTTGTTTTATGAAATAACTAGTAAATTTGAACTCCTGTTGGTAGTTAGCTAACTTCTAATAAAGTATTAGTTTATATATTTGAGTACATATAAAAATACATACCCGCACAATCAGAAATTCATAGAAAATTAAATTAAGAATTTTAATGGAGAATACAATATATACTATGTACATCCTTCTTAAGACTTTGATCAATAACAATTTTTTGAGATCTTGTCGACACCTTTCATCAGGTCAAACTAAAACATGAATCACATAGATAAGCATTGACCTAACTAGTTCATCTCACTTGTATTCATTTTTTCTTCATGTTTGACAGGTGAAATACCCAAAGAGATAAGAAATCTCGTTGAGTTGGAGACACTTGATCTTATGGTTAATAGTTTTAGTGGTCGACTTAATATGGAGATCTTCAACATATCAGGGCTAAGAATAATTTCTCTTACATTGAACAATCTATCAGGAAGCCTCCCACCAAATATGTGTTCCATCATACCCAATCTTGAAGAGCTTTATCTAGACGGTTTAACCAATCTTGTTGGGACTATTCCTCATTCTATATCCATTTGTTCAAAACTTACTAATCTAGATCTTGCAGGCAACAAACTCACTGGCTTGATTCCCAACTCACTTGGATATTTGACTCATCTACAGTATCTAAATTTAGGGGGAAACAATTTAACCAGCGACTCATCATTAAGCTTGCTGACTTCCTTAACCAATTGCAGAAATTTAATGTTTCTTGATATATCTTTCAACCCTCTATTTGGCGTGATTCCAGCCTCCATGGGGAACCTTTCCACATTTCTTAAAAAATTTTACGCCAACAATTGCAAAATCAAAGGGCGAATTCCAAATGAGGTTGGGAACTTAAGCAGCTTATTATTCCTTGATCTTTCTTGCAACAACCTTATCGGATCGATTCCAACATCAATTGGCAACTTGAGAGACCTTCAACGGTTCAACTTGAGTCGCAACAAAGTAACAGGAGTTATTGGAGATCATATATGTAAATTGCAGCATTTGGGTGAAATTTACTTGGGTCAAAATCAACTTTCAGGATCTTTTCCTAATTGTTTAGGGAATATTACTTCCCTTAGGGAGATGCATCTAGGTTCCAACAAATTGAGTTCCAATATACCACCAAGCTTAGGGAACCTTCAAGATTTAGTGGTTCTTGACTTATCGTCAAATAACATGGTAGGTTCTTTACCTCTAGAAATTGGAAATCTAAAGGCTGTAACAAAGATGGATCTATCAATGAATCTATTCTCAAATGGAATTCCAAGAGAAATTGGAGGATTGCCAACTCTGGTGCACCTTTCTTTGAAACACAACAAGTTGCAAGGATCTATTCCTGACTCAGTAAGCAACATGGTAGGTTTGGAATTCCTAGACCTTTCTCATAACAATATATCTGGAATCATTCCTAAGTCTCTGGAGAAACTTCAAAACCTGAAGTATTTCAATGTTTCTGTCAACAAATTGTATGGTGAAATACCCTCAGGGGGTCCTTTCAAGAACTTCTCGAGTAAGTTTTTCATCTACAATGAAGCATTGTGTGGTTCTTCAAGGTTTAGTGTCCCACCATGCCCCACTTCATCAAAGCATAGATCTAATAGGAAAAAAGTACTTGTTCTTTTTCTTTTGCTGGGAATTGCACTAGTATTTGTTCCTAGCATCTTTGTGTTTTTATGGATAAGGTATAGAAGAGGTAAAAGAGCTCCTCAAAAACTGGATTCTTTGGCTGCCATAACAAGAGAAAGAATTTCATACTATGAACTGCTCCAAGCAACTGATGCACTTAGCGAGAGTAATCTGATTGGTTCCGGGAGTTTTGGCTCTGTTTACAAGGGTGTTCTCAGAAGTGGAGCTGCCGTTGCAGTTAAAGTGTTCAATCTGCAACTAGATGTGGAATTCAAGAGCTTTGCTACGGAATGTGAAGTTTTACGCAGCCTTCGCCATAGGAATCTCGTAAAAGTCATTACTAGTTGTTCCAGCCTTGAATTTAAGGCTTTAGTGCTTGAGTAAATGCCAAATGGAAGTCTTGAGAAGTATTTGTATTCACACAACTACTTCATCGATATCAGGCAGAGACTAAGCATAATGATAGATGTGGCATGTGCATTGGAATATCTCCATCATGGGTGTTCGTCGTCTGTAATTCACTGTGATCTGAAGCCGAGTAATGTCTTGCTGGATGAGGATATGGTTGCCCACCTCAGCGACTTTGGCATTTCAAAACTGCTAGGTGAAGATCAGGGTGATTTGTACACTAAAACTTTAGCAACATTGGGGTATATTGCGCCAGGTATGCCTCTTAGTTTTGCTGATTATTCCTTTCTTTTTTTCCCACCTAGAAAGTATGTTGCATCTTTAAATGGATTGTTTGACTGTAGAGTATGGACTGGAAGGACTAGTGTCAACAAAGTGTGACATCTATAGTTATGGGGTCATGTTGCTGGAAACATTTACAAGGAGAAAGCCTAATGAGTTTGAGGGAGATCTTAGCTTGAAGCAATGGGTGTGCTATTCACTTCCAGATGCTGTAATGGACGTCGTAGATGCCAACTTGGTAACCCAAATGGGTAGTCACTTACAGATGGATCTAGATGTTGTGGCATCAATCATGAAAGTAGCATTGGATTGTTGTGCTGAATCTCCGGCAAGAAGGACTAACATGAAAGATGTTGTAGGGATGCTACAGAAGATCAATATTCAACTTCTTTCATGCTGAACTTGTTCTTGGAATCTCTCATTTCAAAATACGTTTTTGTTGCAAAAGTCTGCTGAATTGTTGGATTTGTGTGAAGATTGTTCTTCTTTTTTTTCTTCTGTTTTATTACTTGATTTGTGGATGTTTCTGTTTCAGAAATGCTATCTGGTTGCAGTAAATTTCATTATTTCCTCTTAATAACTAAAACCAAATTGATCCTCTAAAAAATCTTGAAGAGGAATAATCTTTTTTTCTTTTTTAAATTGTTATAGGAATTACGTACCTGAATACAAATGTCTGAGCCGAGACCCTGGCCGCGACGAGCATCCCGAACCATGAAGGCCCGAGCGCTCTTCTAAATCTCGTAATCATGCACAATATTCATATAGTATAAGAAAATTTGCAGAAAACAATACAAGATGGTACCATGGTCAAACTCATAAACTTGAACAATTTGAAAAGAAGTTCTAAATATTCTAGACATATGACACCCATCTGTGAAATCTCTAACGTCACAAGATCCATCATACGTCTAAAACGAAACTGGGACAAGGCCCCCAGTAGACCATAAAAAGAAAGAAATACTAAAATCTGAAAATCAAGCCTTCCGGAAAAAGAAGTCTCACCAACTGCAACTTCTGACACACACGAATCTATTGATGTATTGGACCGCAAAACTGTGCCTCAGATCCTCGAATATAGTGGGCCAATATAAATATACCGGTACACAGAGCAATCCAAAATAATGTATTTATATATAACATAAGTGAGAGCAGTTCATAAAACATTTTACATATAATATATGAAAACACATAGGCACAATTTAAAGACCTTGAAACTTTTCTTTTGAAATCATAAGCCACTTTTTATGTTACTTGATAGTATACCCTATAATCTGTAATTCCACGGGCTATATGGAATCCTTCCTTGACTCGGCGGCCAAGCCTCCAATCCAAGTTTGCTGCAAGAATTGGAGTATCAGTAAGGGGAGACACGCAAGACGACACAACATTATGCCATGATCCCCAATCAAATCAACATGCCATGGTTAGCACAAGACCAAAAAGCATGACTCCTAAGCATAGTCCCAAAGTAGGACGACATAATTCAAGGAACACAAGACCACACAGCATGGTACCATAACCCCGTGTCGGCAAATCACGGTTTCTAGCATTGAGTCTTTCAACTCGTACTTTCTTCGTGTAACCATCTAAATCTCTTTAAGCCCATTTTTAACCTTTTATAAAAATGCATCTTTCTGAGTTCAAAATCTAGAAATCTGAATGAAAATTTGTATTCTATTCTGTTCTGTATTACCATAACATTATTTGTATTGGTGTCATCACACCAAGACTTGCAAGTCATGTTTCTGGGTGGTTTGGGCCACAGGTGATAAAAGAGTTTTAAAATGAGGTGCAGGTGACACAAGTCTTAATTATTAGGTGGAGGTGACAATTACTTTATTATGGAGTAAGAAAGTTGGGGAAGTTTGAAAATAACCCATAATTTTTAAATTTACACTTTGATCCAAATGTTAGCCAAAATGGAGGGAAAAAAAGGCTCCTTTCTCTCTCTTCTCACCCATTGTTGTTTTCTCCCTCTTAGTGATTTTTGTTGTTCATTGTTGTTGCTTCTTCTTTCATCATCTTCTGCTTCATTATCATTATCTTCTACTTCATTATCATCTTCGTCTTGTTCTTGTTGACCATTTCTTGTTGTTGTTATTTCCGCTACTGTAGCTATTTGACCAATTTCTTAGGTCAAATTTTGTTTCGAACATCACTTTTGTCACGACCCGAGCCTAGGCCCTAGCCGTGACGAGCATCCCGAACCATGAAGGCCCGGAACACCCATTCTCTATCTGGTTATCATGCACAACATTCGTAATCAAAATAAAATGCCGAATTAAAATTGAGTACGGAATACATGGTCAAGTTCTGCAACATTTCTGAATAATACTATCTGACATCAGTCTGCGAAATCTCTACTAAGAACACAAACATCTGTCTGAAAAGAAACTGAGACAAGGCCCCCAGTAAACCAAAAACATAATAAATAAGATAATGTCTGACATAATTAGGCCTTCCGAATAATAGAAGGCTCACCACTGCGAGATCAAGTCTACAAATTCGAAAATGTCTACTGAGTAGCTGGACCCCTAGACTGTGCCTCAGGACCTGGAAGGAGGGGGGGTCAGCATAAAAGTACTGGCACGCGAAGCAATCCAAAAATAGTATAATGGAACATACATACATACATATATATATATATATATATATATATATATTAAGTGAAAGCAATTTTTCATCAAGACATCATGTATAAAACTGTTTCCGAAAAATACATAGGCACTTTCTGAAAACATGTAACCTGCCTGTTCATATCAAATCAAGATCTATGTTTTACTTCTGAGTTAGGTGGTATTCCCCTACAAGTCTGATATTCCACGGGCTGTATGGAATCCGCCATTGACTCGGCGGGGAAGCCCCCAACCCAAGTGTGCCGCAAGGTTTGGAGTTTCTGAGTTTGATACGCCACAGGACATTTAAGTCAGCGCATAATAGTATACCCGGGTCGGCAAACCACAGTTTTAGGCAATGAGTCACTTGAACTCAAGCCCTCTTCGGGGAACCACCTAACATCTCTGTATGCCAATTTTTAACCTTTTCTGTACATGCAACATTCTGAATGTCTAAAATCATTAAAGTCTAAAATGTCTGTTAGTCTGAGTTTGATATGGCGTTAGTCTGAATTGGTATCGTCATACCAAGACATTGCAAGTCATGATTTTTCTGAGCCATAATGTATTAAGCAAGATCTTTCATTCAAAACATAGTTTAGACCACCAAAACATGTAACTGATGTAAAGGATTTCATATTCCGAAACTTAAAGTTCAATTCATGCAGAAATTTCATCAAACACCTGGTGGTCAAATGTCTTTAGCAAGTTCATGTATTCAAAATTCAAACACATTCATTCATATATGTATATAAACTGTCAAATAGCTTTGGAGATGGTCAAAAGACCAAAATAATGATGTTAAAACATCTTATACATAAATATATATACATAATTTAAAACCCCATTCTAAAACATGATTTTTTTTATGCCCATGAGAATTTAGGAAAAACCCCGCGTACCTCTATTTCCAAGGATAATAGATATTTCTTGAAGCTTGCGGATTGGTGATTCCGAATATGTAATTATCTTCGAAAACCTACGATCGAATCTTGAACTATTTGGGTTTTTATTTTGAAACCCTAAGGAGAATTCTTGAGCAATTTTGGAAAATTATGTGTATTATGGTGTTTGAGGGACTAAATCCCGTGTTGGTGGTATATATAGGGGTGGAGGATGACCAAAATACCCCTAAGGAACAATTAAGGTCAAATCTGTCCCTCAGTTGACAGTTTGATAGGCTGGAGTAAATCGATTATAACTTTTTACTCATATATTCAAATTGGATGAAACCAACTTCATTTTAAAGAGGACTCAAATAGCTTTCGTTTTTATATATTATAGCTCACACAGTTCATTATATACAGGGAGTTATGATCGTTTGAAATTGACCCAGAAATACTGAAAACTGGGCAATAGGCTATGCGTTTTGCTACTGTTTTGAAATCCAAACGCAGCCTTATGCATTCCGAAAAATTTCAAAACTTATCCGAGATGTACTATGAGGTTGCCCGATCGTAACGCAACTTGAAAATCTAAAAACGAATATCGGAAAGGTTGAAAAGTTGTATCCCGAAGATTGCCAGCTAAAATGACACTAAGTCCTCATTACACTCACAAAAATTTCAAGTTTTTAAGTCTAAGGGCACTCTATTAAAGGCTAATCCATGCACGACTTTTACGGGGTGTTACATTATCTCCCCCTTGGGATCATTCGTCCTCGAATGATGGATAAGAACTTGTTGAAGCCTTAAAGATATAGAATAACGCGGACACGACATGTCCTTTAATAAAGAATACATTGATTTGAAACATGACCATATGGCTGGAACTACTGATATTTTGAATTCTTATATCGGACACGCATATCTGATGCATGGAATACACGACTGAAGCTATTCATAAGCTGAATTCTCATAATGAACATGCATATCTGATGCATGGATCTGTCCTTGAGTTGTTCTCATGAACGCAGGACTAAATACACTGATAAGCTGAACTTTTTCTATTGAACATGCATTTTTAATGCACGCATATCTGACTGGACTAACATATGAATGTATGACTGATTACGCAATGATAATTGGTGCAAGGCTTGTAATAAGAATCTATACATGCAACTGAATGAGGTATCTCCCCCTTGGGACACTATGTCCCTCTATGAATGCTCAATTCATTAAGATACTCGGAAAAAAAATTGCGGCGATGCACTAGGCACCTACAAATTGAATCATAACTGAACATCTGGAATCTGAATCTAATGCATGACACATGAACTGAGCTATACTCGCAACTACGGGTATACGCTATCATGGAATAGTACCATGTCTGAGATTTCGGGTAGCATGAATAAATGAAAAGACGAGAAAAAAAGTCATGCGAATCTGCCTGTTAAACTGACTTACTGACTATACAGATTGAATTATGCTGGACTTTCATACTTAACTGGAGTATCTCTTCAACACTCTCTCTAAAGAAGTTCTAACAGTAATAGGGAGCCACGAATCTTGGGTATGGATTACACAAGACATCCAACTGAGGAAATCACAACATTAACAATACTCTGCAGTCTGAAATATAGACATATAACTCCTAAATTAGGATAGAATTTTCAGACCTTTGGCAATACGACTTCTTACTTTCAAGCTTAGCGCACTTCCCGAATATCCCTTAACTATACTATTCCCTATAAATATGATATTCATTCAATTCAGCTTAAATTTCTCATATGAGCATTGACAAATTTTTCTACTAATGTCTAAAATAGCTTAATCCTTACCCCGCGATCAAGCCTAACTCTAAGTCACAAAAATACAACATGCTACACCACGCTATTATTCTAAACCATATGATGCCACCTTCTATACCTCTTTTAAAGATCACACTCTAAGCATAACATGCCTTACCACTTTAATGACTACTCTGAACTCTTAATATGAAGTCGCTAATGCATATTGCAACCTTCCACTACAATCCCAAAACGTCATTCAAGCCTAATTTATAACCACATGTTAACTTCAAGGAAAACACCCATAAATACATACTTCACATAGTTTCTAAACTATTATAAATATAACTCCCACACACTATCCTAAAAACATACACACACAAACTTTTCCACTAAACATCACATGTATCAAAGATTGGCCCCAAATCTCACTTCATACTTATGGCCTTATCTAAACAAACATACTATGATCTTCCATCAACAAGAACATTTACTTCATCACCACTATCATTGCATAGGGAGGACACTAAAAGGTTAAAACATAAGACCCTGAAGCATGAGAAGATTTTTATATGGGACTGAACACATTATAAAGAGTGAGTACATGCGTCATGAGTTGCATGACCTCAACTAGAGTTCCTAACATAAGGAATGTAATTCTGACTACTTGAATGAACTAGAACTCATTATCTTGGAACTGGAAGAGTACGTGACTCTCTATCATATACAGGAATCACGAACTATGATCACGGAACTGAAACATAAAGCTTGAGTAGGCATTGGGATCACTGAAAAATACTAAGATAAGAATGGGTTGAGTCTCACCCTCACTTTCTAACGTTCTAAATCATACTGCATCACTACTAGAATCTGAGAGCCTTACTTGGTCATTCGTTCTGTCATCTCCCCCTTAGCTTCAAGTCATCATCTAGAGTTTGGGAGATCCTTTGCCATATTCTAATTGAACTACACTTACTACACTCTAGGGTCTGAAAAAAAATAACAATACATGCATATCATAGAACTTAGCCCGAATGACTACCTCCGGGATACACTCTATCTTTCTCTAGCCACCAATAGTCATAGTATAATGCTTGCACACTTATTCTATCGGTTTAACCTTTAAAAGTCAAGCTTAGATGCTAACACTTAACATGGATATCACCAAGCCTTTGATGAACCATATCTCTTTTGATAGAGCATACCACTATTGCGACTCCAAATTTATATCCCTCTACTATAAGAATCAAGATCACCACAAAAGGCCTAACACTATCAATCAAAACACCTTAACATGGCTATTTAGATCACCATGTACCATCTAACTAGTCTTTCTCCACTTAACAATTCAATGGTACCACTAGCCACGCACAACAAGTAATAGCCTTAGAAAAATGCCACAACCTCATGTCACCTTAGGCATACTTCTACATCATACATGCAATATCATACACCACTACGAATCAAATAAACTTACTCTATTGCATGCACCGTTTAAGTCTATTAGATCACCTCTATACAACTAGTATTCATTAACCAAGAAATCTTCACATCCACCTTCATGGACATCAACTGTTCAAACTTAATATCTAGTGCTATGCATGATTTACAACCCAACCTTACACGAAATTTTCACTTGGAAACTATGAAATAAACATCACGAAACACTAGTGCACTAGAACTTCATAACCACAATAATCGATCATGACCTAACGGTTTTCCTTATCATAATCCATTAGCATGTACTATTTCAGCACATCAAGCCTGCTAATTTAATCCCACAAAACATGCATCATCAAACTCGTGCCACTATTTACCACCCCACCATTTAAATTCAAGCCTATAGTTTAGTATCAATCATTTACCACCAATGAAGAATGCAACATAATATAAATATACTAATCCATCAAATTGGGATATTCTACCCAAATATCTCAAAAATCTACTACATACCTTCTCACAAGTAGCACTAGTTTACAACTACCAATGAAAAGAGGGTCAAGGGGGTTAAAGCCTCATAATAGACATGGTCAACTTTATCCTTATATTATAACTCCGTACAATCGTATCTACTTATACTTCTTTCTCACATCACAATTACTTACCCAAGCGTACATTTACACTACCTTCAAAATCCACAACAACCATGAGTCTATACTTATAACCTACTGGCTAATCTGGCCATTTTCATATTTCAATAAGGACAATTCACCTCGCCTAATAACTCCTCTCTGTCTTCTACTAATAAACTAACACACAAGGACGAATCGCTTCATTACCAACTCTATCTCATACAAAAAGATTCAACTATACATATATTCAACCAACACAAGAACCACACGTTGAATGACAAATTGCTAGTGAATCGAAATAGGTCTCACACGGCTTCACTAGACTTTGATTTTTTTGTAGTTTGAACAAGAAAATAAGAAGAATGACAAGGCAACTATGCTAGTGAATCGAAAGAGCCCCACACGGCTTCACTAGACTTTTTAGTTTCACCAACACGATGATAAAATATTTTCAAGAGATAGAAACTTGTCACACAACATTCCATAATCTGAGAATACACATCTTACTTTGTATAGATAAAAAAAAAATCTGAGTCAAATATTTCCCCCACAGATTATCATACAATCCACACACGCTACTTGCTACCAATAGGTCATGACACCGACACTTTAACTTATACTACTATTTGGGTGGAAATACAATTCTAACACTTCTACTACACATCTTTTCCCTTAAGCATGACATCTGCAACATAAATTTCTGAAAAGGGCCGAATATACTTAATACAGAAGGCTGAAAAGCACGATTTCGTCAAGATCAAGGTTCACACTGGAACCCATACACTCTGAAGCAATAACAGACTCTTCTCAAGTCCTTGCACAATTTTAAAATCTTATAAGACGCGATCCGAAGGGACAATACCATTTAGACTCTAAACTTCTGCACTTGATTCACCCTAGAAATGTGATGGGTCTGAGAACATCAGAGTAAGGAAAGAATTTGGGATGATTTTACTTTCGTATGGACATCACCATAGCACGAATTAGAGTATGAAGTAGGAACATTCTGACTCTATTTCACGAACTAGAACATGAAGAAAGAGATACATTCCTAAACGTCTTGTAGACTCCTACTTATAAGTGTGGCGCGCTACACACCCATAAATAAGACTCTACCCGACGCGATTTCGCAGACACCCTGGGACCATGAACCATGCTCTGATACCAAGTTTGTCACGACCCGAGCCTAAGCCCTAGCCGTGACGAGCATCTCGAACCATGAAGGCCCGGAACACCTATTCTCTATCTGGTTATCATGCACAACATTCGTAATCATAATAAAATACGGAATTGAAATTGAGTACAGAATACATGGTCAAGTTCTGCAACATTTCTGAATAATACTATCTGACATCAGTCTGCGAAATCTCTACTAAGAACACAAACATCTGTCTAAAAAGAAACTGGGACAAGGCCCCCCAGTAAACCAAAAACATAATAAATAAGATAATGTCTGACATAATTAGGCCTTCCAAATAATAGAAGGCTCACCACTGCGAGATCAAGTCTACAAATCCGAGAATGTCTACTGAGTAGCTGGACCCCTAGACTGTGCCTCAGGACCTGGAAGGGGGGGGGTTGTCAGCACAAAAGTACTGGCACGCGAAATAATCAAAAAATAGTATAATGGAACATACATATATTGTCATGACCCGAGCCTAGGCCCTAGCCGTGACGAGCATCCCGAACCATGAAGGCCCGGAACACCCATTCTCTATCTGGTTATCATGCACAACATTCATAATCATAATAAAATGCTGAATTGAAACTGAGTACGGAAAACATGGTCAAGTCCTGCAATATTTTTGAATAATACTATCTGACATCAGTCTGCGAAATCTCTACTAAGAACATAAACATCTGTCTGAAAAGAAACTGGGACAAGGCCCCCCAGTAAACCAAAAATATAATAAATAAGATAATGTCTGACATAATTAGGCCTTCTGAATAATAGAAGGCTCACCACTGTGAGATCAAGTCTACAAATCCGAGAATGTCTACTGAGTAGTTGGACCCCTAGACTGTGTCTCAGAACCTGAAAGGAGGGGGGTCAGCACAAAAGTACTGCCACGCGAAGCAATCCAAAAATAGTATAATGGAACATACATACATATATATATATAAGTGAAAGAAATTTTCCATCAAGACATCCTGTATAAAACTGTTTCTGAAAAATACATGGGCACTTTCTAAAAACATGTAACTTGTCTGTTCATTTCAAATCATGATCTGTGTTTTACTTCTGAGTTAGGTGGTGTTCCCCTACAAGTCTGAATATTCCACGGGCTGTATGGAATCCGCCATTGACTCGGCGGGGAAGCCCCCAACCCAAGTGTGCCGCAAAGGTTGGAGTCTCTGAGTCAGATACGCCACAGGACATTTAAGTCAGCGCATAATAATCTACCCGGGTCGGCAAACCACGGTTTTAGGCAATG
The DNA here is from genome assembly GCA_030864225.1 of Capsicum baccatum var. pendulum. Lineage (NCBI taxonomy): Eukaryota > Viridiplantae > Streptophyta > Magnoliopsida > Solanales > Solanaceae > Capsicum > Capsicum baccatum. Next base: position 240,943,323 of record CM061553.1, read on the forward strand.
AGTCGCTTGAACTCAAGCCCTTTTCGGGGGACCACCTAACATCTCTGTATGCCCATTTTTAACCTTTTCTGTACATGCAACATTCTGAATGTCTAAAATCATGAAAGTCTGAAATTTCTGTTAGTCTGAGTCTGATAAAAATCTGATTTCTGTACTAGTCTGTATTTGTTATGGCATTTGTCTGAGTTGGTATCGTCATACCAAGACTTGCAAGTCCTATTTCTGAGCCATAGTGCATTTAGCACGATTTTTCATAGAAATAACGTTTCAGACCACCGAAGCATGTAGTTTACATTAAAGATGTCATGTTCCGAAACTCAAATCAAATCCATGCAAAACTTTCATCAAACATATGGTGGTCATGTGCATTTTGTCAAAACCATGCATTCTTTCATTACATGCATATTCAACATTCACAACCCTCTCTTTCGTGTTCAAAATCATATTCCAAACAATTTATATTAGGTGAAACATGGAAAACTTTACATTAAGAGAGGGGTTTCGTGAAAATCATGCTCTAAATTCATATTTCAGGACAAACACATATATACGTATACATATAATTTTCAATCACTTTGGGGGAAAGCCAAAAGGCCAAAACAGTATCATTAAAGCTTCTAAAACATGAGTATGTACATGAATTCAAAAACCCCATTCTTAAAACATGATTTCTATGCCCATGAGTTTTTAGGAAAACCCCGCGTACCTTGTTCTCCAAGGATAATAGATGTTTTTTGAAGCTTGCGGATTGGTGATTCCAAATATGTAATTATCTTTGAAAACTTACGGTCGGATCTTGAACTATTTGGGTTTTTATTTTGAAACCCTAAGGAGAATTCTTGAGCAATTGTGAGGAAAGCATGTGTATTATGGTGTTTGAGGGATTAAATCCCGTATTGGTGGTATATATAGGGGTGGAGGATGACCAAAATACCCCTAAGGAACAATTAAGGTCAAATCTGTCCCTCAATTGACAGTTTGATAGGCTGGAGTAAATCGATTATAACATTTTACTCATATATTCAAATTGGATGAAACTAACTGCATTTGAAAGAGGACTCAAAGATATTTCGTTTGATATATTTTAGCTCACACAGTTCATTATATACAGGGAGTTATGATCGTTTGAAGTTGACCCTGAAATGCTGAAAAAACTGGGCAATAGGTTATGCGTTTTGCTACTGTTTTGAAATTCAAACACAGCCTTATGCATTCTAAAAAATTCCAAAACTTATCCGAGATGTACTATGAGATTGCCCGATCGTAACGCAACTAGAAAATCTAAAAATGGAGGTCGGAAAGGTCGAGAAGTTGTATCCCGAAGGTTGCCAGCTAAGAATGAGTCTAAGTCATTTCAACACTTAGAAAAATTTTAAAACTTAAGTCTAAAGCTCAGAAATTACAGTCTAATATATGCATGACTTTTACGGGGCGTTACATTATCTCCCCCTTGGGATCATTCGTCCTCGAATGATGGATAGGAACTTGTTGAAGCCTTAAAGATATAAACTAACACGGACATGACTTGTCCTCTAATAAAGAATACATTGATTTGAAACATGACCATATGGCTGGAACTACCCATATTTTGAATTCTTATATCGGATAGGCATATCTGATTCATGGAATACACGATTGAAGCTATTCATAGGCTGAATTCTCATAATGAACACGCATATCTGATGCATGGATCTGTCCTTGAGTTGTTCTCATGAACGTAGGACTAAATACACTGTTAAGCTGAACTTTCATACTTAACTGGAGTATCTCTTCAACACTCTCTCTAAAGAAGTTCTAACAGTAATAGGGAGCCACGAATCTTGGTTATGGATTACACAAGACATCCAACTGAGGAAATCACAACATTGACTCTACTCTGCAGTCTGAAATATAGACATATAACTCCTAAATTAGGATAGAATTTTCAGACCTTTGGCAATACGACTTCTTACTTTTAGGCTTAGCGCACTTCCCGAATATCCTTTAACTATACTATTCCCTATAAATATGATATTCATTCAATTCAGCTTAAATTTCTCATATGAGCGTTGACAAATTTTTCTACTAATGTCTAAAATAGCTTAATCCTTACCCCGCGATCAAGCCTAACTCTAAGTCACAAAAATACAACATGCTACACCATGCTATTATTCTAAACCATATGATGTCACCTTATATACCTCTTTTAAAGATCACATTCTAAGCATAACATGCCTTACCACTTTAATGACTACTCTGAACTCTTAATATGAAGTCGCTAATGCATATTGCGACCTTCCACTACAATCCCAAAATGTCATTCAAGCCAATTTTATATCCACATGTTTACTTCAAGGCAACCACCCCTAAATACATACTTCACATAGTTTCTAAACTATTGTCAATATAACTCCCACGCACTATCCTAAAAACATACACACACAAACTTTTCCACTACACATCACATGTATCAAAGATTGGCCCCAAATCTCACTTCATACTTATGGCCTTATCTAAAAAAACGTACTATGATCTTCCATCAACAAGAACATTTACTTCATCACCACTATCATTGCATAGGGAGGACACTAAAAGGTTAAAACATAAGACCCTGAAGCATGAGAAGATTTTTATACGGGACTGAGCACACTATAAAGAGTGAGTACATGTGTCATAAATTGCATGACCTCAACTAGAGCTCCTAACATAAGGAATGTGATTCCGACTACTTGAATGAACTAGAACTCATTATCTTGGAACTGGAAGAGTACGTGACTCTCTATCATATACAGGAATCACGAACTATGATCACGGAACTGAAACGTAAAGCTTGAGTAGGCATTGGGATCACTGAAAAATACTAAGATAAGAATGGGTTGAGTCTCAACCTCACTTTCTGACGTTCTATATCATCATGACATCACGACTAGAATCTGAAAGCCTAACTTAGTTATTTGCTCTATCATCTCCCCCTTAGCTTTAAGCCATCATAGTAAGTTTGGGAGATTCCTTACTAGACTCTAAACTGAAGTACACTCTAAACTGAAGTACACTCACTGCACTCTGGAGTCTGAAAAACTACTATAAACGCATATCATGGAACTTAACCCAAATGACTACACCTGAAAGTGGAAAACCCACTATTAATACTACCTTCTGAGATACACTTTATCATTCTATAGACCCAGCAGTCATCATATAATACTTGCACACTTACTAACTTCGGGTCTTCATGAGTATCCCCATAGTCGAAGTGCACACCCTCTAGCGCTTTAAGTCTTATTTCTATTAGTTCAAACTTCAAAAACTCAAACTTAGAATCTAGCACTCAACATGGATATCACCAAGCCTTCAATGAATCATACTACTTCCGACAAAGCCTATCAATATCGCGACTCCAAACTTACATCTCTCTACTATGAGAACCAAGATCATATAAAAAGGCTCAACACTATCAATCAAAACTCCTTAACTTGACTATACCACCTAACTAGTCTTTCTCCACCTAGCAACTCAACGGTACCACTCGTCACACAAAACGTGAAATAGTCTTAGAAAATACCGCAACCTCAGATCACCTTGGGCATACTTCTACATTATATATGCAACATCATACTTTACTACGAATCAAATAAACTTAGTCTCTTGCATATACCATTCAAGCCTATTAGATTACTTCCATAAAACTAGTATCATTAACCAAGAAATCATCACATCCACCTTCATGGACATCAATTGTTCAAACTTAATGTCTAGTGCTAAGCATGATTTACAACCCAACCTTATACATAATTCTTACAAAACATACATCATAATCTTAAGTCACTATTTTTACAACCACATTGTGACGCTCAACGTCACAACCCATTAAACTCCTCACGTTTTCGGCATGTTTCGGACTATTCGGGCGCATTTTCGAGCTTGGCGGGGCCTCGATAAATGCTCCGCATTGCTGCCAATGTTTCCAGCACCTTCTAGATGGTCAAAATAGGCTAGTAGCACATTTATTAGACTTTAGGAAGTTCACACGGGCTGGTATGAAACTTCAAATTTTCCACTTTAAAAGGTTCACAAAGGTTGGCAAGCATGTGCAGAAATTTCAGCATGCATGTGCAGGATTTTCAGATTTTCAGCTTGTAGTTGATAATTGTATAGCTTGCATTTTTGTACCTTGTTGACTTAGGGACTTTCAGGTACTATAAATACATGTTGTAAGGCATCATAGGCATCAGCTCATACTTGTTTTATTCGGTAAATACCACCCATGAAGAATACAACATAATTTACTAGTCCATCAAATTGGGACATTCTACCCCAAATACTTGATTTTATCTAGATACTATCCACGACCAAAGCACCTTTATAACATTACTACTATACCTCAAAAATCTACTACATATCTTCTCACTAGTAGTACTATTTATAACTACCAAGGAAAAGAAGGTCAAGGGGTAAAGTCACATGATAGACATGATCGACATTAATCTTATACTATAACCCCATACAATCTTATCTACTTATACGGCCTCTCACATCACGCTTACTTACTCAAGCATACATTTAGACTACCTTCAAATTCCACAAACAACCATGAGTCTATACTTACAACTTACTGGATAATATAGCCATTTTCACACTTCAAGCAACCTACAAATCATCCTAACTAACAACTCCTTCTCCACTATCTACTAAACAACACACAAGGACGAATGACCTCTTTACCAACTCAATCTCATGCAAACAAATTCAGCTATACATATATTAAACCAACACATGAACAAGAAGTTGGACAACAAGTTGCTAGTGAATCGAAATAGGCCTCACACGGCTTCACTAGACTTTGATTTTGTATTTTGAACAAGAAAATGAAATGAATGACAAGTCAACCATGTTAGTGAATCGAAAGAGCCCCACACGGCTTCACTAGACTTTTTTTTTTTTAACAACACCTTGATGACAAGATTACATGAGATAGAAATTTAATACGCAATATCCAATGAACTAAGAATACACATCTTACTCTGTATAAATAAAATCGGAGTCAAACACTTCCTCCACGGACTACCATACCATCCACACATGCTACTAGTTACCACATTATTCTATCACCATAAGGGGTAAATCACCCTCACTCTCACTTCTAACTTTGTGACTTTACATCACCAACTTCTTGGTCTAATTTCATTATCAATAGGTCATGAAAACAAAACTTTGACTCATACTACTATTTGGGTGGAAATACAGTTTCAACAATCTACTACACATCATCCCCCCTTAAGCAAGACATCTGCAACATAAATTTCTGAAAAGGGCCGAATATACTGAATACAGAAGGTTGAAAAGCACGATTTCGTCAAGATCAATGTCTACATCAGAATCAATACACATTGAAGCACTAACAGACTCTTCTCAAGTCCTTGCACAAATTTAAACTCATATATGGTTCAATCAGAAAGGACCATACCATTTAGATTCTAAACTTCTACACTTGCATCACCTCAATAATGAGACATATCTGAGGACATTAGAGTAAGGAAAGAATTTGGGATGACTTTTTACTTTCATATGGGCGACATCATAGCACGAATTAGAGTATGAAAGAGGAACATTCTGACTCTATTGCACGAACTAGAACATGAAGAAAGAGAGATATTCCTAACGCCTAGTAGCCTCCTGCTTATAAGTGTGGCGCGCTACACACCCATAAACAAGACTCTACCCGACGCGATTTCGCAGACACCCTGGGACTATGAACCGTGCACTGATACCAAGTTTTTCACAACCCGAGCCTAGGCCCTAGCCGTGACGAGCATCCTAAACCATGAAGGCCCGGAACACCCATTCTCTATCTGGTTATCATGCACAACATTCATAATCATCATAAAATGTGGAATTGAAACTGAGTACGAAAAACATGGTCAAGTCCTGCAATATTTCTGAATAATACTATCTGACATTAGTCTGCGAAATCTCTACTAAGAACATAAACATCTGTCTGAAAAGAAATTGGGACAAGGCACCCCAGTAAACCAAAAACATAATAAATAAGATAATGTCTGACATAATTAGGCCTTCTGAATAATAGAAGGCTCACCACTGTGAGATCAAGTCTGCAAATTCGAGAATGTCTACTGAGTAGTTGGACCCTTAGACTGTGTCTCAGAACCTGGAAGGAGGGGGGGTCAGCACAAAAGTACTTCCACGCGAAGCAATCCAAAAATAGTATAATGGAACATACATACATATATATATATAAGTGAAAGAAATTTTCCATCAAGACATCCTGTATAAAACTGTTTCTGAAAAATACATGGGCATTTTCTGAAAACATGTAACCTGTCTGTTCATTTCAAATCATGATCTGTGTTTTACTTCTAAGTTAGGTGGTGTTCCCCTACAAGTCTGAATATTCCACAGGCTGTATGGAATCCGCCATTGACTCGGCGGGGAAGCCCCCAACCCAAGTGTGCCGCAAGGGTTGGAGTCTCTGAGTCAGATACGTCACAGGACATTTAAGTCAGCACATAATAATATACCCGGGTCGGCAAACCACGGTTTTAGGAAATGAGTCGCTTGAACTCAAGCCCTCTTCGGGGGACCACCTAACATCTCTGTATGCCCATTTTTAACCTTTTCTGTACATGCAACATTCTGAATGTCTAAAATCATGAAAGTCTGAAATATCTGTTAGTCTGAGTCAGATAAAAATCTAATTTCTGTACTAGTCTATATCTGTTATGGCATTTTTCTGAGTTGGTATCGTCATACAAAGACTTGCAAGTCCTATTTCTGAGCCATAGTGCATTTAGCACGATTTTTCATTGAAATAATGTTTCAGACCACCGAAGCATGTAGTTTACATTAAAGATGTCATGTTCCGAAACTCAAATCAAATCCATGCAAAACTTTCATCAAACATATGGTGGTCATGTGCATTTTGGCAAAACCATGCATTCTTTCATTACATGCATATTCAACATTCACAACCCTCTCTTTCGTGTTCAAAATCATATTCCAAAACAATTTATATTACGTGAAACATGGAAAACTTTACATTAAGAGAGGGGTTTCGTGAAAATCATGCTCTAAATTCATATTTCCGGACAAACACATATATACGTATACATATAATTTTCAATCACTTTGGGGGAAAGCCAAAAGGCCAAAACAGTATCATTAAAGCTTCTAAAACATGAGTATGTACATGAATTCGAAAACCCCATTCTTAAAACATGATTTCTATGCCCATGAGTTTTTAGAAAACCCCGCGTACCTTATTCTCCAAGGATAATAGATGTTTCTTGAAGCTTGCGGATTGGTGATTCCGAATATGTAATTATCTTTGAAAACTTACGGTCGAATCTTGAACTATTTGGGTTTTTATTTTGAAACCCTAAGGAGAATTCTTGAGCAATTGTGAGGAAATCATGTGTATTATGGTGTTTGAGGGATTAAATCCCGTGTTGGTGGTATATATAGGGGTGGAGGATGACCAAAATACCCCTAAGGAACAATTAAGGTCAAATCTGTCCCTCAATTGACAGTTTGATAGGCTGGAGTAAATCGATTATAACATTTTACTCATATATTTAAATTGGATGAAACTAACTTTATTTGAAAGAGGACTCAATGATCTTTTGTTTGATATATTTTAGCTCACACAGTTCATTATATACAGGGAGTTATGATCGTTTGAAGTTGACCCTGAAATGCTGAAAAAACTGGGCAATAAGCTATGCATTTTGCTACTGTTTTGAAATCCAAACGCAGCCTTATGCATTACAAAAAATTCCAAAACTTATCCGAGATGTAATATGAGATTTTCCTATCGTAACGCAACTTGAAAATCTAAAAATGGTGGTCGGTAAGGTCGAGAAGTTGTATCCCGAAGGTTGCCAGCTAAGAATGAGTCTAAGTCATTTCAACACTTAGAAAAATTTTAAAACTTAAGTCTAAAGCTCAGAAATTACAGTCTAATATATGCATGACTTTTACGGGGCGTTACATATATATATATATATATATATATATATATATATATATATATTAAGTGAAAGAAATTTTTCATCAAGACATCATGTATAAAACTGTTTCCGAAAAATACATGGGCACATTCTGAAAACATGTAACCTGCCTGTTCATTTCAAATCAAGATCTGTGTTTTACTTCTGAGTTAGGTGGTATTCCCCTACAAGTCGGATATTCCACGGGCTGTATGGAATCCGCCATTGACTCGGCGGGGAAGCCCCCAACCCAAGTGTGCCGCAAGGGTTGGAGTGTCTGAGTCTGATACGCCACAGGATATTTAAGTCAGCGCATAATAGTATACCCGGGTCGGCAAACCACGGTTTTAGGCAATGAGTCGCTTGAACTCAAGCCCTCTTCGGGGAACCACCTAACATCTCTGTATGCCCATTTTTAACCTTTTCTGTACATGCAACATTCTGAATGTCTAAAATCATGAAAGTCTGAAATGTCTGTTAGTCTGAGTCTAATATGGCGTTAGTCTGAATTGGTATCGTCATACCAAGACATTGCAAGTCATGATTTTTCTGAGACATAATGTATTATTAAGCAAGATCTTTCATTCAAAACATAGTTTAGACCACAAAAACATGTAACTGATGTAAAGGATTTCATATTCCGAAACTTAAAGTTCAATTCATGCAGAAATTTCATCAAACACCTGGTGGTCAATTGTCTTTAGCAAGTTCATGTATTCAAAATTGAAACACATTCATTCATATATGTATATAAACTGTCAAATCGCTTTGGAGATGGTCAAAAGACCAAAACAATGATGTTAAAACATCTTATACATAAATATATATACATAATTTAAAACCCCATTCTAAAACATGATTTTTTTATGCCCATGAGAATTTAGGAAAAACCCCGCGTACCTCTATTTCCAAGGATAATAGATGTTTCTTGAAGCTTGCGGATTGGTGATTCCGAATATGTAATTATCTTCGAAAACCTACGATCGAATCTTGAACTGTTTGGGTTTTTATTTTGAAACCCTAAGGAGAATTCTTGAGCAATTTTGGAAAAGTATGTGTATTATGGTGTTTGAGGGATTAAATCCCGTGTTGGTGGTATATATAAGGGTGGAGGATGACCAAAATACCCCTAAGGAACAATTAAGGTCAAATCTGTCCCTCAGTTGACAGTTTGATAGGCTGGAGTAAATCGATTATAACTTTTTACTCATATATTCAAATTGGATGAAACCAACTTCATTTTAAAGAGGACTCAAATAGCTTTCGTTTTTATATATTATAGCTCACACAGTTCATTATATACAGGGAGTTATGATCGTTTGAAATTGACCCAGAAATACTGAAAACTGGGCAATAGGCTATGCGTTTTGCTATTGTTTTGAAATCCTAACGCAGCCTTATGCATTCCAAAAATTTCAAAACTTATCCGAGATGTACTATGAGCTTGCCCGATCGTAACGCAACTTGGAAATCTAAAAACGAATATCGGAAAGGTTGAAAATTTGTATCCTGAAGATTGCCAGCTAAAACGACACTAAGTCCTCATTACACTCACAAAAATTTCAAGTTTTTAAGTCTAAGGGCACTCTATTAAAGGCTAATCCATGCACGACTTTTACGGGGTGTTACAACTTTCCACTTTGGCATTAATTCATAGGAGACGTTGGTAAGTCAAATTATGATTTTTAGTTGAATTTTTCATCTGGGTAACTGCTATTGTGTTGTTGTTTTCCAACAGTGGATAGAACCCAATCACGAATCCAACATAAGATCTATCTGTTTAAACAAATAAATCATCTGTTGTGACAGATGAGACATCTATTTCCATTGACTGATATGTTGGATTCATGTTTAAACAGATGGGTCAGCTGTTGCAACATTTGACATATATGTTACAACAGATTAGTTACCTGTTGCAACAGAACCTCAACACGATTCCAACATCTATTATAACAGATTAATAACCTGCTACAACAGGTAAGTCATATGTTGTAATAGGTTAATTATCTGTTGCAACTGTCACTCATCTATTGGAATCATCTTCAAAGGTGATTTAGTTGTAACATCAATCGCAACAGGCACTTCATCTATTGCAACAGATATTCAGGAACGTAACATGAATCCCAATAGGTAAGAATATGTTGTGACTCATCACTTACCTGTTGCAACAGATAACACATCTGTTGGGATTCATTCACGGTACTATGAAATCACTATCAACTTTTTTTAACAAATAACTTTATTTGGGTACCACTAATGGAGGGATTAATAACAATAAGGGTGGATTGTCATGGTCAATGGGTCGAGAAGAGCAATAGATATGTATAGCATTGGAAGAAGGGTGTGCTAGAGACGATAGCTATAAAAGTCTAAAGTGATGTTTTGTATGATGATTTTGTGAACTTAATCATCAACTTTTGTGGACTGAATTGTCAACCGGAAGAATTCTCTATCAGCTACATACACAACTCCTTTGAAAATCAGAGGGTACTGCCTTTCAAGATAACCGATCAGGTTTGGTTGCATGCTTATCTAAGTGATTCAACAAGGCCAGTGTTAAGGGTGTACATGGTTGAAAAGATGAGAGAGAATGAGATCCATAACATAGAAGAAGAAGAAGAAGAAGAAGAAGAAGAAAAAGAAAAAGAATACTTCCTTGATGATAGGTTGGATGATCTAGACATGAATATTTCAGATGATGATCAAACACCTACGCCTGTTTATGCGACCAATACGATGTGCAATTCTTCTCAATCGACATAGTCTGGAAGTCTTCAAGATGACGGGATTGGCTTTTTTATTGGAATGTCATTCAAGGACAAGAATGAACTATGTAACATTTTGTTTATTTCTTGCTTGAAAAAATATTTCAGAATAAAGAAGGTGATTAATTCGAGTAGTGTCTTTTGCTTCAAATGTGCTAATTCGAATTGTAAGTGATGGTTGAGAGCGGTGAAGTACGCAAATTCTGACATATTAGTTATTCATAAACATGAAAACCATCACACATGTGGTTTGAAGCACATCTCAGGCCAAAATCCTTACACCACGGCAAGGTCCTCGGTGAATATTTCAGTAGTAGTTTCCCCGATGGTAAAGGCCCTTCAACAAGGCTTATGGCAAATCAACTCCTTACTGATTTGGGTGTCCTAGTCAGTTATTGGAAGGTATATAAGTCTATGGAGATTTCCAAGGACCTGGTTAGGGGGACACTCGATCATGGGTATAAAGTCTTGGATACTTACCGTTACATGATTGAGTCCAAAAATCCCAGAAGTAAGACGGCATTGCATCTGGATGAAAACGGAAGGTCCAAGTACCTATTTTGTATCCTATGGTGCTTGGATTCAAGGTTTTCAACATTTGAGAAAAGTCATAACCATTAACGGTATCTTCTTGAGGAGCAGGTATAATGGAGTTCTGCTAGCGGCGGTGGCACAGGATGCGGAGAATCACATCTTTCCTGTCACTTTTTGTGTAGTGGAGAACGAGTATGATGCCTCTTATGGATTTTTTTTAATAATTGTGACGTTGCATCGAAGTTATCGAAGATTTATGTTTTGTATCGGATAGGCATCCATGTATTCCAAAGATGGGTTCACTTTTCTTCACTTCAGCTTACTTTGGTTGTTGCATCAGGCATCTTGGAGAGAAAATTCGAAAAAACTATCACAATGAAAGGGTCTTCACCCTTTTTTATAGAGAAGCTAAAGCATAGAGTAGAGAGGAGTTTTTAGATCATTTCAATCAAATAGCGGATGTGAATCCCAAGGTTGCAGAATTTCTCACACGTGTCGGTTTCGAGAGATGGAGCCGGGCATTATATCTAGAAAATAGATACATTCTTATGAATTTAATGTCTTGTTTGATTTACAAGTTTAGTATGATGTCGTACTAAGTTATTCTTTTCTATAGGTACAATATTAGGACATCAAACATAGTTGAATCGGTGAATTCATTGTTTGGCGATGAAAGAGAATTTTGCATCAAGGCTATGTTTGAAAAAATAAGCGAGAAGTATAGCGATTTTTTTAACAAAAGACGTGTACAGTTCAAGTGCCCAGAAAAAAGAACCTGATTTGTTCTCGAAATCAAAAAGAAAATATCAACGAATATCAGTTTGGAGAATAGGTTATTCTCCCATAAAATAGCAGATTACAATTTCCGTATCACCGGTCATGGTGATGCTACCACGGTCTATCTTCAAACAAGATCTTGTATGTGTAGAGTTTTTGACTTGGACAAAATACCTTGTCCATATGCTATGGCTGACCTTCAATCTCAATATGGTTATAAATATGGACCTGAAGTTTGCGAGCACTCCTCTCAATATTATTCGGTGGAAAATATGAAATGACAAATATTGGGCATATTACTCTAGTGCCTTCCGAAGAATCTTGGGTTGTTTCAGTAGAGCTTATGGGGAGATTAATATCTTCTCCATATATTGACCCAAGAACTATCAAATCGGGAATAAAGCCATATAAAAGGAGGCGTGGAGTTGGAGAATCATTTTCATCAAGAAGAAACAAGTGCTCCATATATAAGTGCGCTGGCCACAAAAGAACTACATGCCCAAATCATAATCCACCATGATCTTTGTAATTGCAGTAACTTGTGTTGTTGTGAGTTTGTTTGTTGTGGACTTTTATATATTTAACTCATTGTAGTGAACCTAATGTTATCATTTATTATATATAAAATATCTTTTTTTAAAAATAACTTGTGCACCAATAAAAAGAGGCAAAACATGAACTAAATAATACAACAGACCACAATTATTCTCAATAGTTGCACAAATAATTGGAATGCTTTCCTCCAACAGATGACAAATCTGTCAAAACAGATGGATAATCTATTGAAACCCAACAGATGACCAATCAGTTACAACACATGGTCCATCTGTTAAAAGAACTCAAAAGCCAAAATTGCTAGTGCTACTGGATTCAACATTGCCTCCAACCGTCGACATGTTAACATGTATTAGATTAGAAGAAATAGATAGAATAAAAATTGATAAGAATTAAAACACCAAAGTCTAACTAAAAGTAAATTTTTCATTAAACAAAAAATAAAATACATTAGGTATAGATCCGATATAGAAAAACTATAATACATACGCTAAAAGAAAAAACACATTCTAATTATTATTATTATCATCATCATCATTAATGACAACCGTCCAATCAACTCGCAGTAGCAGGGCTCTCATCAGCCTCTGCATCTCTCTAAACATCGTCACTCACACAGCGACCAACTCGCTCTGCAGGTCAATAACCTACCTTTGAAGTTCTCACACTGTCGCATAGAATAGCAATGTCCGAAAAAGGATCAGTCATATCTAGAACACGTATGAATTGACAAATATAAAGAAAAAATTCCAAAATGTAATACAATGTATACGACCAACAGGTAAATTTACAAAATAAAAAAACTTACCTCAATGAGAAAGGAATATGCTCTTTGAAGAGAAGTGGTTGAAGATCTCACACGAAATGAAAAAATGCAAAAACTAAATAGAGTTGAATGAAGATTAAGGAGGGACCTATTTATAGAGGATTGAATCTGGAGGTGTTAGGCCAAAAGGTAGGACTGTTCAGCTCCATTGTATTAATTACATTCAAACTGGTGGCATTTTGTTTTCTGTGAAAAGTCACGACTTTTTCTTTTACATTAATTACTTCTCACCTTTTCATAGAGGTTGGAGACTCGATAAAAGACATTATTATTGAGCTATTGCAACCGATCATCCAGCATTTTTAACAGATTTAGCTTCTGTTGCAACAGATGGATTGAATGTGCAACAAACGACTGTCACTATTGCAATAGATGGTTTGTATATGCAACAGATAAGACATCTGATGCAACTTATGTATTATTTGTTGTGACAGATGGACAGTATATTTTTTAGGTGATGTTTTGATATCTTCTAACAGCTGATTCATCAATTTCAGTTTCAACAGATGGAGTATTCGGTTCATTAGCTGTTTTGAATGTGTTAGATAAAAAGTCGCGACTCTTCACCTCTTTTTAATAGTCCCTCCATTTCATACTAGTTGGGCCCTATGGGATTGACATACCAATTAATTAAAATAAAAATTAGGTGATTATTTTACCAAATTGGTCTTATTAATTATGATTTGAAAGTATAAATGTGAATAATATACTTTATGTAGTCATTTAATAATAGGGATAATCTTGGAAGAATAGAATAAAATTATCTTGATTTTATAAATAGGAAAACTAAATTGACACAAACATTTTTAGTAAGAAGTAGTCACATGCGTGCAGATGAATAAAACAAAAGTCTGGTCTATCACAACAGATTTACCATCTGTTACAATATATGGATTATTTGTTGCAACAGATGGACCATATGTTGGAGGAGATGTTTTGATTCTTCCAACAGCTGATTTGCCAGTTGCAGTAGATGGAGATTTTGATTCATCAACTGCTTTGAATGTGTTAAGATAAAAAGTCACGACTCTTCACACCTCCATTTTAATAGTCATCACATTCATGCAGATGAATAAACAACACTGTCTGTCATGTCCTGATGGGGTAAAAAGAATAAGATGCGTGCAATGGATCCCATTTTCATACGTGCGAGTTATGTATATTATTGATCAGGATACCGTGAAGACACACATAAAGTGCAATGATTTTGTGAATGCAGGTTTTTACTGATTAGACACTGATCCTTCAAACAAGATCCTGCATTGTACAGTTTAGTTTGATAGGTGCGAACTGATAAGGCCGAAGGGTTCCAAGATGGTGGTGTCGATACCCCATTACAATTTAATGACGATTCATGCTCATGTTTTTATGTCAAGTTTGGGGAAGGGTTAAAATTTTTAGCGGTAGTGTAAATATCCAATATTCATTGGACCGGTTTTAATAGAACAATGAACTTCTTGAAAGGCCTTTGTAGCCTCGCAATGCAGTAAACAATGATAGAACCAATAGAAATTCCCCTGGTCCAAATTTATATGGATGGATTGGTGGAGGAGACTTTTTTACAGCAGAAGGTGCTTCGGAGAATACCTATGCACGAAGGGAGAGGTGAAGAAGGCCATATATCATTTCAGACCTTGTTTAAGAGGAAACACAAGGTAGGAAGGAAAGTGTAGCGAAATTGGCTAATGAAATTTACATGAGAAACAAAAAAACTAGATGAGCTTCACATGTGGAAGTGTATCAAAATATAAAAATTCGTTAGTCGATGAAAAAAAAGAAGAATGGTTAACAGGACTGGAGCTGGACACTTTGATCGAGAATGCAACTAGCGAGCGTGGCCTCAATGAAGAGTCTCACAAAGTGCAGGACAAGAACTCCAACAAAAAAGCTTTGCGAGCACGAAAGGTGGTAAGATTGTCGGTCAAAATTGAAACCTACATATCAATTCAGACCGACAATCTTACCACCTTCCATGCTCGCGAAGCTTCTTCCATAGAGTTCTAGTCCTGCATTTTGTGGGTTTTCGTTGAGGCCGCGCTCTCTAGTTGCAGTCTTTAGCAAAGTGACCAGCTCAATTCCTCTTGACCATTATTCTTTTTTCTTCAACGAGTGATGGATTTTCATTTTTGGATACACTTTCACATTTGCATATCATTTAGTTTTTTCATTTTTCATGTCAATTTCAAAAGATAATTTCGCTACACTTTCCTTCCCACCCTATGTATCCTTTTAAACAAGGACTGAGATGATATATGGCCTTCTCAACCTCCCTCTTACCGTACAGGTTTTCTCCCAAACACCTTCTGCTGTATAATAGTCTCCTCCAACAACCCATCCATATAAATTTGGACCAGGGAAATTGCTATAAGATCCATCATTTTCTGTTGCAGTGCGAGGCTTTGAAGGCGCCTTTCAACAAGTCCATTGCGCCATTAAAACTGGTCCAATCACTATTGGATATTTACACTGCCGCCAAAAACTTGAACCTTTCCCAAAACTTGACACAAAAATATGAGCATAAACCGTTATTAAATTGTAACAAAATATCGACACCACCGTCTTAGTCCCTCAGCCTTACCAGTTCGAACCTAACAATCATAACTGTAAAATGTCATATCTTGTTTGAAGGATTAATGCCTAATAGGTAAAGAACAAACATTCACAAAATCATTGTACTGGAAGTGTGTTTTCATGATAGGTTGATCAGTAATACATACCTCCCACATATGTAGTGGTTCTATCTGCAAGCAGCTTATTCCTCCGAACCCATCTTTACTCTAGCTTTTAATGTTAGCCATCCAAAAGTGGATCCAATTTCACTTCCTTTTGTCTGCAAACAAGATAAATACATTTGATGTCAAACAAGAGAAGAACAAAAGAAACATTACAAAAGGGTAACACAAAATTCAGTGAATCAACCGATGACCAATATGATGCAACAGATTACCCATCTGTTCAACCGATGAGGCATCATTGCAAAGGATGGATGATATGTTGCAACAGATAGGTCATCTATTGGAATAAATCAAACCAGCCTTGCTACTAGTTTGATTTCTTCAAATAGTTGCTCCGTCTGTTCCAACATCCTATTCATCAGTTGCAATAGTTGAGAAAACTATTGCAACACCGCTAATAAAGAAACAAAACAAAACAACACTATATGTTCCAATACCATCCACAACACAAACATCACATGTTCCAACACAACCACCATCCCCAACAACAGCACCACCAAAGTACCAAACAAAAGACAAAAAAAAATTATACTAACAACAAGGCTTTTTAAGTTCTCCCAACAGATGACTTTTTTTGCATATTTTAATGAAAACAACGGTTCGTTCATTCACGACTTAAAAGTCACCTTTTCTTCAATTTTATCAATAAATAGGAAACTGGTTTTGGGTAAATCATTAATAGCAACAGATGTAAATATCTAATTTAAATGACATACAAAGAAGAAGACGAGATGAAAAGAGCAACAGCGAATCATACCTGCAAGGTCAAAAACAAAAATGGATCAGAATATCCAGTTCAGTCGAGAAAAGATATTGATTGGTTGAGATCCTAAACGATCCTCATACGAAATGCAACACCCCATATTTTCGGGCTAGAGTTTAGACCGTCGTTCCAACGTATATACACCCGAACGAAATTATTCTTTATTTATAGATGTGTGGTAATCACTCCTATCGTAATGCCCCATAAAATTCTCGATTCGATTTCATTTTTAGTGTTATGTTTGAGGGGCTAACAAATAGAATATTTTTCTAAGTGTAATGAGGACTTGGAGTCATTTTAGCTGGCAATCTTCGGGATACAACTTTTCAACCTTCCCGACATCCGTTTTTAGATTTTCAAGTTGGGTTGCGATTAGGAAAGATCATAGTACATCTCAGATAAGTTTCAAAATTTTTCGGAATACATAAGGCTGCGTTTGGATTTCAAAATAGTAGTAAAACGCATAGCCTATTGCCCAGTTTTCAGCATTTCAGGGTCAACTTCAAACGATCATGACTCTCTGAATATAATGAACTGGGAGAGATGCTAGCTATAAAATGAAAGATCCTTGAGTCTTCTTTCGGAATTTTAGTCATTTCACCTCACCCAAATTTCGTCTAGCCCCCAATTCATCAAAATATAATCCTTTTCTCAAATTTTCTCTCAAGAACACCCCTTAGAGTTTCAAAATAAAAACCCAAGAAACTCAAGATTCAACAGTGGGTTTTCAAAACAAATTGAAGATTTAGAATCCCCGCAACATAGGCTTCAAGAAGAACCTAATATTTTTGCATATAGAGGTACGTGGGGTTATCCTAAAAAAAATCTCATGGGCTTAAAATTCATGTTTTCAAAATAGGGGTTTTGAAATTACGAATATGATTATGTTTTAAATGTTTTATGGTATTGATTTGGTCTTTAGGCCTATTTTCGAAGTAATTTGATATATGATATACGTATATGCATGTATTTTGAAAAGATGTGAACTTGAGAGCAAGAATTATACGAAATCCCTCTCTTGATATGGTTTTGTTTTATATTTTCATATGATGTGAATTGTTTGAAATCATATTGACAAGCATGACATAAAATGTTTTGAACATTGTTATGATTTGGGCATGATTTTTGACTTGCCATGAGAGGGTTTTTTATGTTGATATATGATGAATATAATGGTTGCATGAAAGAATGATATGATATTGGTGGGTTGCAAGTTGGGTATTACGATACCCTACAGAATAAGATATGTGATTGAATTAAATGGAGTTGAATGCATTGATTTTTCATGAGATAGGTGGATGCCCGAAGAAGGCATTTGAGTGTAAGGGCTCATCGCTGGAAACTGTGTTTGTCGACATGGGAATTTGGTACCAGGCTAAGTGATCTTGTGTACCTAACTTTATGTCATTCCCAAATTAGGACTATGATTAGGAGCCCAGGCTAAGTGATCTTGGGAACTACTATACTTTATTGGGTCGGGACACCCTGCTGTGTGATCCTGTATGTCTTCCCCTCACATATACTCTAATCTCAGCGGCAACCGAGGTTTCACAGTTGGTGTAAATTATGTA
Source organism: Capsicum baccatum var. pendulum (assembly GCA_030864225.1). Taxonomy (NCBI): domain Eukaryota; kingdom Viridiplantae; phylum Streptophyta; class Magnoliopsida; order Solanales; family Solanaceae; genus Capsicum; species Capsicum baccatum. The sequence goes on from CM061553.1 coordinate 240,961,831, forward strand.
GGGTATTCCACCTAGCTCAGCTGCATAGCATTGTTGTCAAAAAATATTATTTTCAAATGATTTGATATGAAACTGCTTTATAATAGCTCCCACCTATATTTGGTAAAAATATAATATTTTGTTTGATTTCTCTGTGTACCAGTACTTTTGTATTGACCCTCTTCCCTCCCAGGTTCGGAGGCACAGTCTAGGGGTCCATATAACCAGTAGATCTCTTCTGACAGATTTGCAGAATCAAGTGGTGAGCCTTCTATATTTCGAAAGGCCTGATCTCTGTCAGTTCGTTTATCATTTAGTAGTTTTGGGTATACTGGGGGCCTTGTCCCAGTTTTCAGACAGTAATTTGTTTCAGTCATGTAGTAGAGATTTCACAGACGGTTGTTCAGATGTCGATAGATGTTGTGGGATATTAATTTCCCCTTTATTGATTTTTCATTTGATTTATGACCATGTTTCCATAATATTGTGTATCTTCCGCATTTCTTATTATCATATGAATTGTGTGCATGATTACCAGATAGATAGGGGTGTTTCGGGCCTTTATGGTTAGGAATGCTCGTCACGGTCAGGGCCCCGATTCAGGTCGTGACAAACTTGGTATCAAAGCACGGTTCATGGTCCCAGGGTGTCTGCGAAATCGCGTCGGGTAGAGTCTTGTTTATGGGTGTGTAGCGCGCGACACGTATAAGAAGGAGGCTACTAGACATTTAGGAATGTCTCTCTTTCTTCATGCCTAGTTCATGCAATAGAGTCAAAGTGCTCCTCTTTCATACTCTAATTTATGCTATAGTGTTGCCCATACGAAAGTAACATCATCCCAAATTCTTTCCTTACTGTGATGTTCTCAGACATATCCTATTATTGGGGTGATTCAAGTGCAAAAAGTTTAGAATCTACATGATATAGTCCTTTCCGATTGAGTCTTATAAGATTTAAATAAAATTGTGCAAAGACTTCAGAGGAGCCTATTAGTCCTTCAATGTGTTGTTTCTGATGTAAACATTGATCCTGAAGGAATCGTGCTTTCCAGCTTAAGGTATTAAGTGCATCTAGTCCATCTCAAAATCTTGTTACAAATGTGGACGATGTATGGCAGAATGTTGGAACTTTATTTCCACCCAAATACTAGCATAAGTTAAAGTGTTGTTGTCATGACCTACCGGTAATGAAATTAGACCAAGAAGTTAGTGATGTGAAGTCACAAAGTTAGAAGTCAGAGGGTGATTTTATGTAAATGAATATTTCAGTTGAATAACCGATGTTTGAGGATGATTTACCCCTTTATAGTGATAAACTAATGTAGTAGCTAGTAGCACGTGCGGATGGTATGGTAGTCCATGGGGGAAGTGTCTTACTCAGATTTTTATTTATACAAAGTAAGATGTGTATTCTTAGACCATTAAATAGTATGTGTCAATTTTCTATCTATTGTAATATGTAATCTTGTTATCATGGTGTTTTTGAAAAAAAATATATATAAAAAAATTTCAAAGTCTAGTGAAGCCGTGTGGGGCTCTTTCGATTCACTAGCATAGTTGCCTTGTTATACATCTCATTTTTCGGTTCAAAAATACAAAATCAGAGTCTAGTGAAGCCGTGTGAGGCCTATTTTGATTCACTAGCAACTTGTTGTTCTTGTGTTGGCTTAATATTGTTTTGCGGAGAAATTTTGACATTTTGAGAAGAGTCGCCACTTAATTCTGAAAAGGAATTAAGAAACCTTTAGAGAGTTACTTCAAACGATTCAAAACAGAAAAATCGTTTTAAGTTAGAGATTCTAGATAAGCGGTTCCTATTAACGTTTTAGGAAGGTGTTAGGCACCCAAAATGTCCGCTAACTTGCGGTTATCCGGACTGGATGAAAACATCTTTTGATTAACTTCTGAAAAGATTAATTTGTTGAAATAGTGATTTGATTTAAAAAAAAGACTTGTGTAAAATAGATTTAGGCGATTTAGTAGGGATTTTAACTAAGTCTAAACAAAACTAATAAACAAATAAACACATAAAAGGGGAAGGGAGGAGAAAGTAAAGGATTTAGGCCATTGAGCCCAAATCAACGAGAACTGTCCTAGTCTAGTTGGGATTCCGACCCATTTCATCTGTCCTAAACTATTTTTCGAGCATTTGGCTCGAGTCTTGCTCTACCTGTATTAAATGAAACTTTGGCTGCGAGGCTGAAATGAATGAATAATAAATGACTAAATGAATAAATAAAAAGAAGACAATAATAAAAATTGAGACTTTTCACGTCTCTTAATGACCTCATCAATGGGTTTTGACCCATTTTCCTTTTCCATCTATCTTCTAGCACCCGAACACCATGTAGTGGACCTCGGGTTTAAACTTTGAACTTGACTCGAAGGGGTAGACCTCATTGGCCCATTACGAAATGCAAGAGGAGAGGAATCCATTTGGACTCGAGACATTTTCTTTGAATGCAAAGAAAAGATAAAAAAATTAATATACGTTCAAGGCATAAAAGTGACATATTTCAAAGCAAAAGAAAATATCAAGAACCAATTTTGAATGACAATGATAAGCACACTTGCACAAGAATAAGAGTCAACAAATAAAATGCAAAGCAAAGACACCCACTTACATGCCTCATGATTTATGTTCATACAAGAATGAATAAAGGTAAAAGGAAGAAGGTCATATTCAATGAATTAATAAAAGAAACAAACAATGTAAGCTTGTGAAACTAAAGGGATGAGGCAACAAGGAAAATATTCATGACTTCTACAATTGAACAAACATAGATACTAATCCATATAACAAAGGTAAATAAAGGTTAACTTTTCAAGCAAGAGAATCATTAAATTTCAATTAAGGCGACATTAACAAAAATTCATACATCTAAATTATAACAAAAATTTTATGAGAAAAAACGGGTAATGACTTATGGTTTATATTTCTAAGACATCGTTGATTCTCCTTTGATATTATGAATCAATGAGAGACACGAATCAAGTCTTTATACTCACAAACAACACATATAACAATCCAAAGGGCGCAAGAAAATTAGAATAAAGTTTAGCATTTTTAAAAGTGAAATATTGTTTCACAATCATACTATACATGACTCAACAATATCTAAATAATTCTATTTAACCAAAAAAATTTGAATTTTCTCATCATTTTGACAAATCTGAAAGCATGCGAAAAAGAGGAATAAACATCGTGGATGAAAAATAAAGCTAGCACTTCATCTCTTGTATGAAGATTTTGGAGATCCCTTAAAATAATTAACAAGTAAATCAAAAATTCCTGATTTAATCAATTACTATTTTTATTAAGGTGAAACAAACAATAGTAACTATTTTTTCAACATAAAAGAAACAACTTTATAGCTAAAACAAACATATCCGCCAACAGTAAATTTAAACTAGACATGAGTTTTTCTTTTGAGCAAAGATAAAAAATTTATACATGACAATCAAAGAATAAAGTCAAAAAGCAAAACAATCAATATTAACCATTTTTTTCAACATAAAGAAAATAATTTTACATGCTAAAAGCAAACATATCTACCAACTATGAGTTTAAACAAGACATGGGTATGACTTTTCAAGTAAAGATCTAAACTTAATCCAAAATAATTAAAGAATAAGGTCAAAAGACAAAACAATCAATATTAACTATTCTTTTTAACATAAAGAAAATAACTTTACATGCTAAAAATAAACATATTCAACAATAATGAGTTTAAACAAGACATGATTATGTTTTCAAGCAAAGATCTAAACTTTATCCAAAATAATCAAAGAATAAGGTGAAAAGGCGAAAAATTCAACATTAACTATTCTTTTCAACATAAAGAAAATAAGTTTACATGCCAAAAACAAATATATCCAACAACAATGAGTTTAAACAGATCATAAATACATCTTTTAAGCAAAGATTGAAACTTTATCCAAAATAATCAAAGAATAAAGTAAAAAAAAGACACTTACAACTATTGTTAGCTCATTTTTATCTCATGAACATGAAAATAATTAGAATGTCGATACCACAACGTCCTAGGCCCTTTAAGGCCATCTACAACATACAATCCCATCAAACAAAATTATATCTAGGAACTAGGAAGAAGAAAAAAGATGAAGAACAAAACGATAATAAAAACTAAAAAAAAAAGGTGTGTTTACCTTTTTTCGGCCAGCAAAATGAGACTACGAGCTTCTTCGGAATCAACCACCGCCAAAAAAGCGTTGCCGACAACTTGAAATTTTCTATTAGCCGACCAACTCTATGAAACAAAAATTTTTACTAAATAAAAATAACTATTTTGCTCAAAAAGGATTTTTCATCTTTCTAGCCTCTCTTTTTTCTTCCTTTTTCCCCTTTTTTACCAAAGTAGTGGTAGTATTTATAGGAAAGAATGAGATTTTTTTTTTCTCTTCCACAATTGTGGGAGAAAAGTATTTATAGGAAAGGATGAAGATTTATTTCTTGTCATCCACCAATGTGGGAAAAAAACAATTAAGGGTGTTTTTGAAATTTTAAAATTGAAGATAAGGTGAGGTGGAAGATAATGTGGGGGGAAAATTGTACAATGTAGTACAACTTTTGAATTTCAAAATTGGGAAAAGACAAAGTTGGGGGGAAATAGTACAATGTAGTACACTTTGAAATTATTATTTTTGTGGAATTAGGTAGAAGTTATGAGAGTTTTTGGGAATTTTGGGGTTATTTAAAATATAACCCTATTTGAAATTTAAAATTTAGCCATATTTATTTAGTTTTGACCAAATTACAAATCAATTGATGGATTGCATTACAATTATGGCCAATTTGATTTCAATTATGGCCAAATCTAATCGATTGGCTAAATTAAATTGAAATTCGATGCGAATTAATACTTCCTTTAATCCCGGGCTTCTTGATTTTATAAAATCAAACACATATTTATCCGAATAAATTATTTTTTGAGAGTAAATTATATTTAAATCAAAACTTTAATCATTTGAATCTATAAGCCTTGATTAAAATCCGATATTTTAAAAAATAAATATTTAAGTAACAAAATTATTAAATCTCATATAATTGAATACGATAAATTATAATCACTACTTAAAATGACAAAATTACGTACAAATATATTTAATAAATTTTTATTTTGATGAAATAAATATTTTAATTTTATTAAAAATTAAAGAAACTCAGGATTAAATTTAGTCATGGAGGGAAAAAATTAGGTGTCAACAACTGCCCCCTCCCTTTGGGTAGGGTGGATGCAAGTAACCCAGGACAAAGGGAGGTTGACGTTCCAAATTTTTGTCCGACCACAAATTCATACCTGAATTAGGTTGGCTTTCACATGAGTTTATAGAGTTTCGACCGGACCTCAGTATCAGGTTTCCTACATATCTCAGGTTACATGAGAATTCAAGCCACTTGTAGTTCATAAAGCTTGATTTAAGGCACGATTTTCAAAAAAAAATCACCAGCTATCTCAGTTTTTTAGAATTTTTGACCACTAAAAAGCTAGGAAATGGAGGGATTTGGGGAGGAGGTTGGAATGCAGTCGAGTTTTCTACATAAAGACCAACCTACATATCCCTGAGACTTAGGGAATCAGACTACCTGTAGTTCGACTCAATTGGTAGAAAAGATAGTCTTTTATTTTGGACTATCTTTTGCTCGGAATGAGTGACAAGTTGATCGAGTTGCGTAAAAGAGGATTGTAACATCTTAAGAATGAATGTGGGATCTTTCACATCCATAGGCAATAACTTACCTGGACATAATTTCCAAAACTCTAAGTGTGTTACCACCCGAATCTGAAAGAAAGAGAAGTTTACCCTCGGTATGAGTTTAGAAATATACTGAAGGTGAAGCTGAAACCAAAATATCTCAAACTACCCATATGCCTTCTAAAAGGGGTGAGGTTGGATGGTGGTGGCGATCATCCTTTAGCTCTCATCCAAAGAGTTTGACGCCCCTCTTTGGACTATGTCCCGTTTTGCTGCTAAGAAAGAGTTCGACATTGTGCTGCGTCCTACCTGGAGTTGTCCGCACCTGTGGTTTTGAATTGAGATTTTTACCCTCTCGGATTCTCTCGACAATGTTTCAAATAAAAAGTGTTAGTGCTAAACATAATTCATGAAAAGGTATATAGTCTTTACCATATCTCCACGTGAGTTATTGCCTGAAAAGCAGAGTCATATCTTCATGTAACTGTTTGGAATGAAATAACTAGAAACAACAAACACAACAACCCTCTTGGTTGTTGTATAATTATGACATTTGTCGGTTGAATATGTCTTCAAAGTGGGGTGGCCCTTTTGGACACCGACGATACTTTATGCAGAACAATCCCTACAACCGTGTAATCTTGTGCTGGTGTGGCAACCCTTTTGGTTACCTATATCACTTCTTGTATGTGGAAAGATAACCTCTCTGATTATAGACGATGATCGATTTATAAATTTTCCTTAAATTATAAATCTTTGGATAATCTTGTGTATTATTTTATGTTGGATACAAGGCGACTTACAGATATCCTTTGAATTATTAGCTTTTAGGTAATCCTGCACATTATCCGACTTTGGATAAGAGATGGCTTACAGATATCCCTCCAATCACTAGATTTCAGGTGTTCCTACATATCATCTGACCTTGGATACAATATGACTTATAGATAATCTCTCAGATTGTTAGTCTTTGGATAGTCCTACACATAATCGATCTTGGATATGACGCGGTTTATAGATAACCCTTGGACGTATCAATTTGATAATCTTGCATATTCTCTTGTAAGGATTTAGTTGCGACTTATGGATAACCTTTGAACTATCGATTTTCGGGCGATCTTGCACACTATCCGGTTAGGATGTTGTTGTGGCTTACAGATGACCTACAGGCTATCAACTCATAGGTGATCTTGCACACTATTTTATTTCAAATAATATGACTTATAGATGACCCTCAAATTGTCAATTTCTAGGAAATCTTATATACCATTCATCCTTAGATAGCGACTTAAAGGCGTCCCTTCAAATCATGTGCTCTTGATGCATTTAGATGTTGATTCATAAAATGATGAGATATCCTCGACGCCAGCGTTTATGTCTTACGTGTCAATAGAAATAAAATAATGATAATATCCTTGGCGCCAGCGTTGTGTCTTGCATGTCAACAGATATATTGAATGCTAATTATATCCTCGATGTCAGCGTTGTGTCTAGCGTATCAACAGATATTGAATGATGATGATATCCTCGATGCCAGCGTTCTGTCTTGCATGTCAACAGATATATTGAATGCTGATGATATTCTTGATGCCAGTGTTGTGTCTAGCACATCAACAGATATTGAATGATGATGATATCCTCGATGCCAGCGTTGTGTCTTGCATGTCAACAGATATATTGAATGCTGATGATATCCTCGACGCTAGCATTATGTCTTGCGTGTCGACAAATATATTGAATGCTGATGATATCCTCGATGCCAGCATTGTGTCTAGCACGTCAACATATATTAAATAGCCTTCTTGGGTAATGGTATAAGATGGCCCTCTTGGTGATAATATGCAATGGCCCTTTCGATAATGATATGCAATGGCCCTCTCGGCAATGATATGCAATGTCCCTCTTGGCAATGATATGAACTGGCCCTCTTGGCAATTTAAAACAATTTCACCTGAGTTTGTTTGTCTGCGTCTTTCTTTCTACATGTACCTGTACTCAAGGTAGACGATTAGTAGACACAAAGTCGCTTTTTATAGCGACTAGTTTTTAGAGAAATTCTAAATACAGTATTTGTAAAGTAGACAAGACAATTTTGTTTGTCCTCCTTGATCTCAAGAACTGAGATGGACAATTCAAAAGGTCTTTAATTAATGGGTATTAGACATATTTTTAGGGCTACCCGAAAGGTACCGTTATTATTATATGCTCTGTTATGGCTCCCGACTTGCTTGCAAATTTTTTGAAAGAAACGCTCATTTTTGGGTATCGATCCCTGCATCCACAAAAAAGTGATTAGTTTGAATGAAACAACTCCGTGTTGACCTTCTTTGATTCTCCGTTTGCTCCACGCCGTCTTTTGGGTACTCTATCGTGTTGGGACTTCCACCCTTGACTCCCCATCCTAATTGATGTCTAGGCAATCACTAAGTAAAAGATTTATATAGATTTTTGAAAGTAGTCTTAATTTTTAGAAAATAGTTTCGAAAACTTATATAAAAACTTTTAGAAAATCTCTGCCAGTCATGTCATGTAATAGCTCAACGACCAACTTTCTCTTGATTCTGACGATGTCTGACGTTTGACGGAGGATTGCTTAGGGATTCCGTATTGTCGAGGCCCTCTACCAGAATTTTTATCAAAGATGGAGAATCAATCTTCCCAAACTTTATCACAGGTGGTGATTCTCAAATATCAGCTTCGACCTCTAGTACTGGGGAATTTGAAATATATTTCAATATTTGGTGGAAATTTTGAGGCCTTCCTCAAAATTTTTGCCCCAGTTTAAAGTAGCCTGAGATGATATCATCTCGAGTGGATCTAAAGTCTTTGCTGATCTTCATTCTCTTTGTTGGATGTTGATCTTCTCTTTTGAATTTTCGAGATTCCTTCTCAAAAATTCTTCCCCAGTTTCTATTTCCTGGGTTATATGACCGAGCTGTTGGGGCACCTACGTATCCCGTTGAAGCAGGAACCAGGTCAAATGTATTTTAAGACTACGCTAGGGATATATTTAGAAAAAATCTAATGGGTTGACCGAAACACATATAGGCCACCTACGTATCACTTTCTTGGGAATTCAGGTCAAATGTAGTTCGTAGATAAAAGAAAAGGATAAATTTTCCTAAGGGCTTGACCAAAGCCGACATAGGCCGCCTACGTATCCCTTTCTTGGGAATTCAGGTCAAACGTAGTTTGTACATAAAAGGAAATTATAAATTTTCCTAAGGGGTTGACCGAAGACGATATAGGCCACCTACGTATCCCTTTTTGGGAATTCAGGTCAAACATAGTTCGTACATGAACTCATAATGACCCTAAAAATACTCTTACCCATCTTACTAGGATATAAATAAGTACTTCTATGGATTACATGATGTTTGCATTGTGTTTGTCTTGATAGAGCAAAGGATCAAATGTCTAATGGAGTCAATCGCTTTCCTAGTTAACCACCTCGATTTTCTCTAGAGTAGGCTTCTTTGATTCTCGAACTCTTTGACTTTTCTGTTGACTGTTCTGGGGCTACCATTATTTTTCTTTTTGACATGACATGACAATGGTAGGTTTTAAGTTACTGTTATACGACGGGCGATGAGTCATGAGTGGAGTGGAGGTCCAATTCAATAATGTTTCCTCCAATTAATCTTCCATGATTCCGATTGTCTTGGAAAATTCTTCCCTCATATTTTCCCTTATTTTATCCTCGAGACTATCACTTTCAGGGTTGAAAAATGATAGTTAGAGTCCAGTTTTACTAGTAGTCATTTTTCTTTTCCAGTAACAAAGTTATAGTCAAGAAGTGGATCTCTTATTCATTTTGATTTAGTGAAGTAGGGACATTTTGTGCCAAAACAGAGTATTTTCTATTACCTGCAAAGTAAAAACAACTCAAACACTGACGTGTTAGATTCCATTAGTAATAAGTAAAGCAAGATGATAAGGTAGGAAGGAAACATATAGAGTTGTTTCTCATCTCTGCGAATTGATCCATGAAATAATGATGACTCGAGGATTTCAATGAACAGGATTTTTCTCAATGATATGGATAGGTGGAATTTGTCGAGAAAGTTCAACTCTTCTGCTTCCTTCAAGAAAGTGGAGGACAACAGAGCTTTTGGAGATATGGGCCGGGCCGAAAGACTGCCTACGTATCTTACGGAAGAGAAATCAGGCCCTATGTAGTTCGAAACTATAACAGCTTTATCTGATTCTAAAATCAACTTTCCTAAAATGGTAGCGATCATTTTGGAAGTTTTAAGAATGACTACGGACTTTTCTGAGAAACTTGGGAGACTTGGAGTACTTTTATTCAGACTTTTGTATAGTGGGGTATATTTCTGCCTAGAGATGTTCTATGAAAAATGGGATTGGATTAGTTCGGCTTTGATTCGAATCAACATAACACGTATAAGCACATAAATATTTATATTACACAAGCATATTGTAATAAACGTTCATCCTAATTAAGTGACCCTTTTGAGCTAAGGGTTTGGGCCTAACGATTTTTAAAGAAAAAATATATGCTTGCTTAAGGTCAATCCATTATCCCCCAACTTTTATAGACACTAAAAGGGCATAAATGCCTACAAAAGATAACGAAAGAGGAATACAATCTTTAGGGAAAGGAAAATAACATGAAAGAAGATACGTTCCCACACAGGGGATAAAAAATAATAATTCCTGAGTGCTTCTTCTATCAGCCTTCCCCTTCTTAGCTTCATCCATTTCTTATATTGGTGACATCCGTTAACGTTCAAACTGTGCCTTAAATGCAACCTCCCAAATTGATCGATTTCTTGCTTAGCTTGCTTCAATTCTTCTTACCAAAGTAAGCAAATCAAGTTTTTTTCCGACCCCTAAAGGATAATGGATTGAATTAGATAGGCATACATTTTCTTCAACACATAAATATGGTTTGTCTATAATTGACTCGGGGTCAATAGACGCAGGGCAGGATTTCTAATGGGACCAATAACCCGCTCGGGTATTGGGTCGTCCTAAGCTCATGCCTAAAATAGGGTTTTGGTTTCGTTCTATCCTAGGTGTCTAGAGTAGGTTTGAACATTGGTTCTCAAGAGGAAAACTTGATTTTGAAAATACGAACAGCCATAAGATGACTCACGTGCTAATAAGTCGTCCTTATTTACAACACATTTTGGAATTAAACAATAGGGGTCGGGATATCTACGAAACCCCAAAACAGTTTAAATAATGCAGGAATGTGCCATGAGATCCGATAGTTAAACTTTGCAGAATCAAAATATATAAACACATAAACAGTTAATCAAAAGACGAAATCAAACATTTGGTTAGAACCTAGTTAAAAATCCCCAGCGGAGTCGCCATATCTGTTTTTCGGAGAAATTTTGACTTTTTGAGACGAGTCGCCACTTAATTTTGAAAAGAAATTAAGAAACCTTTAGAGGGTTACTTCAAACGATTCAAAACAGAAAAATCATTTTAAGTTAGAGATTCTAGATAAGCGGTACCTATTAACATTTTAGGAAGGTGTTAGGCACCTAAAACGTCCGCTAACTTGCGGTTATCCGGACTGTTTGAAAACATCTTTTGATTAACTTCTATAAAGATTAATTTGTTGAAATAGTGATTTGATTTTAAAAAAAAAGACTTGTATAAAATAGATTTAGGAGACTTATTAGGGATTTTAACTAAGTCTAAACAAAACTAATAAACAAATAAGCACATAAAAGGGGAAGGGAGGAGAAAGTAAAGGATGTAAAGGATTTAGGACATTGAGCCCAAATCAACGAGAAATGTCCTAGTCTAGTTAGGATTCCGATCCATTTCACCTGTCCTAAACTATTTTTTGAGCCTTTGGCTTGAGTCTTGTTCTACCTATATTAAATACAACTTTGGCTTCGAGGTCGAAATGAATGAATAAATAAATGACTAAATGAATAAATAAAAAGAAGACAATAATAAAAATTGAGACTTTTCAAGTCTCTTAATGACCTCATCAATGGGTTTTGACCCATTTTCCTTCTTCGTCTATCTTGTAGCACCCGCACTCCATGCAGTGGACCTCGGGTTTAAACTTCAAACTTGAATCGAAGGGGTAGACCTCATTGGCCCATTACGAAATGCAAGAGGAAAGGAATCTATTTGGACTCGAGATGGTTTTTTTTGCATGCAAAGAAAAGATAAAGAAATTAATATACGTTCAAGGCATAAAAGTGACATATTTCAAAGCAAAAGAAAATATCAAGAACCCATTTTGAATGACAATGATAAGCACACTTGCACAAGAATGAGACTCAATAAATAAAATGCAAAGCAAAGACACCCACTTACATGCCTCGTGATTTTTGTTCATACAAGAATGAATAAAGGTAAAATGAAGAAGGCCATGTTCAATGAATTAATGCAAGAAACAAACAATGTAAGCTTACGAAACTAAAGGGATGAGGCAACAAGAAAAATACTCATGACATCTAAAATTGAACAAACATAGATACTAATCCATATAACAAAACAAAATAAAGGTTAACTTTTAAAGCAAGCGAATGTTTAAATTTCAATTAAGGCGACATTAACAAAAATTCATATATCTAAATTATAACGAAAATTTTATGAGAAAAAACGTGTAATGACCTATGGTTTGTATTTCTAAGACATCATTGATTCTCCTTTGATATTATGAATCAATGAGAGACATGAATCAAGTCTTTACACTCACAAAGAGCACATATAACAATCTATAGGGCGCAAGAAAATTAGAATAAATTTTAGCATTTCTAAAAGTGAAATATTGTTTCACAATCATACTATGCATGACTCAAAAATATCTAAATAATTCTATTTAGCCACCAAAATTCGAACTTTCTCATCATTTTGACACATTTGAAAACATGCGAAAAAGAGGAATAAACATCATGGATGAAAAATAAAGCTAGCACTTCATCTCTTGTATGAAGATTTTGGAGATCCCTAAAAATAATTAACAAGTAAATGAAATTTTTTTGATTTAATCAATTACTATTTTTATTAAGGCGAAACAAACAATAATAACTATTTTTTCAACATAAAAGAAACAACTTTATAGCTAAAACAAACATATCCGTCAACAATAAATTTAAACAAGACATGAGTTTGTCTTTTGAGCAAAGATCAAAAATTTATACATGACAATCAAAGAATAAAGTCAAAAGGCAAAAAAATCAATATTAACCATTCTGTTCAACATAAAGAAAATAACTTTACATGCTAAAAACAAATATATCTACCAAAAATGAGTTTCAACAAGACATGGGTATGACTTTTCAAGTAAAGATCTAAGCTTTATCCAAAATAATCAAAGAATAAGGTCAAAAGGCAAAACAATAAATATTAATTATTCTTTTCAACATAAAGAAAATAACTTTACATGCTAAAAATAAACATATTCAACAATAATGAGTTTAAACAAGACATGATTATGTTTTTCCAACAAAGATCTAAACTTTATCCAAAATAATCAAAGAATAAGGTGAAAAGGCGAAACATTCAACATTAACTGTTCTTTTCAACATAAAGAAAAATAACTTCACATGGTAAAAACAAATATATCCAACAACAATGAGTTTAAACAAAGCATAAATACATCTTTTAAGCAAAGATTGAAACTTTATCCAAAATAATCAAAGAATAAAGTAAAAAAAAAAAAGACACATACAACTATTGTTATCTCATTTTTATATCATGAACATGAAAATAATTAGAATTTTGATACCACAACGTCTTAGGGACTTTAAGGCCATATACAGCATATAATCCCAGCAAATAAAATTATATCTACGAACTATGAAGAAGAAAAAAGATGAAGAAAAAAAGGGTAATAAAAACCAAAAAAAAAAATGTGTGTTTACATTTTGGGGGCAGCAAAATGAGACTACGAGCTTCGACAGAATCAACCACCACCAAAAAATGTCGCCGGCAACTTGAAATTTTTTATTAGCCAACCAACTCTACGAAACAAAAATTTGTGCTAAATAAAAATAATTATTTTGTTTAAAAGGATTTTTTTACCTTTCTAGCCTCTTTTTTTTTTCTTTTTCCCCTTTTTTTACCAAAGCAGTGGTAGTATTTATAGGAGAGAATGAGATTTTTTTTCCTCTCTTCCACAAATGTGGGAGAAAAGTATTTATAGGAAAGGATGAAGATTTATTTCTTGTCATCCACCAATGTGGGAGAAAAAATAATTAAGGGGGTTTTTGGAATTTTAAAATTGAAGATAAAGTGAGGTGGATGATAATGTGGGGAAAATTGTACAATGTGGTACAACTTTTGAATTTCAAAATTGGGAAAAGAAAAAGTTAGGGGGAAATAGTACAATGTAGTACAATTTGAAATTATTTTTTTTGTGGAATTAGATAGAAGTTATCAGATTTTTTGGGAATTTTGGGGTTATTTAAAATATAACCCCAATTGGGATTTAGAATTTAGCCATATTTATTTAATTTTTACCAAATTACAAATCAATTGACCGATTGCATTACAATTATGGCCAATTTAATTTCAATTATTGCCAAATCTAATATATTGGCTAAATTAAATTGAAATTTGATGTGAATTAATACTTCCTTTAATCCCAGGCTTCTTGATTTTATAAAATCAAACACATATTTATCCGAATAAATTATTTTTTGAGAGTAAATTATATTTAAATCAAAACTTTAATCATTTGAATCTATAAGCCTTGATTAAAATCCAATATTTTAAAAAATAAATATTTAAGTAACCAAATTATAAAATCTCGTATAATTTAATACGATAAATTATAATCACTACTTAAAATGACAAAATTACGTACAAATATATTTAATAAATTTTTATTCGGATGAAATAAATATTTTAATTTTATTAAAAATCAAAGAAACTTAGGATTAAATTTAGTTGTGGAGGGCAAAAAATAGGTGTCAACAAATATATTTATAGCTGAATTTGTTTGCATGAGATTGAGTAAGTAAAGCGATGATTCGTCCTTTCATGATAGGTTAGTAGAAGGTAGAGAAGAATTTGTTAGTCAAGGTAATTTGTCGGTTGCTTGAAGTGTGAAAATGGTTATATTAGCCATTAAGTTATAATTATAGACTCATGGTTGTTGTGGAAATTGAAGGTAGTCTAAAGGTATGATTGAGTAAGTAAGTATGGATTGAGAAATCCGTATAAATAGACAATATTGTATGGGGTTATAATATCAGATTAAGGTTGATCATGTCTATTATGTGACTTTACCCCTTGACCCTCTTTTTGTTAGTAGTTGTAAACTAGTACTACTTGTGAGAAAAGTATGTGGTAGATTTTTGAAGCATTTGGGTAGAATGTCCCAATTTAATGGATTAGTATATTTATTTTATGTTGCATTCTTCATTGATGGTAAGTGATAAATGCTAGACTATAGGCTTGAATTTAAATAGTGTGGTGCTAAATACTGGCAAAAGATTGATGATGTATGTTTTGTGGGATTAATTAGTAGGCTTGATGTGTTGAAATAGTACATGCTAATAGATTATGATGAGGAAAACCGTAAGGTCACGATCGATTTTTTTGTGGCTATGAATTTCTAGTGTACTAGTGTTTCTTGATGGTTATTTCATAGTTTTCAAGTGAGAATTGTGTGTAAGGTTGGGTTTTAAATCATAATAATTATGTTCAGCACTAGACACTAAATTTGAATAGCTGATACCCATTAAGATAGTTGTGATGATTGATTGGGTAATGATACCGATTTTATGGAAGTTATCTAATAGGAGATTAGGTTTATTTGATTTGTAGTGATGTATAATATTGTATGTATGATGTAGAAGTATGCCTAAGGTGACATGAGGTTGTGGCATTCTTTCTAAAGCTATTAATTGTTCTGCGTGGCTAGTGGTACCATTGAATTGTTAAGTGGAGAAAGACTAGTTAGATGGTATATGATGATCTAAATATCTATGTTAAGGTGTTTTAATTGATTGTGTTGGGCCTTTTGCGATGATCTTGATTCTCATAGTAGAGGGATATAAATTTGGAGTCGCAATAGTGGTAGGCTATGTCGAAAGTGATATGGTTCATCAAAGGCTTGGTGATATCCATGTTAAGTGTTAGCATCTAAGCTTGAGTTTTGAAGGTTGAACCGATAGAAATAAGTGTGCAAGCATTATACTATGAATATTGGTGGCTATGGAAAGATAGAGTGTATCCCGAAAGGTAGTCATTCGGGTTAAGTTCTAGGATATGTGTGTATTGTCATTTTTTTTAGACCCTAGAGTGCAGTAAGTGTAGTTCAGTTAGAATCTCGTAAAGGGTCTCCTAAACTCTAGATGATGACTTGAAGCGAAGGGGGAGATGATAAAACGAATGACCAAGTAAGGCTCTCAGATTTTAGTAGTGATGCAGTATGATTTATAACATCGGAAAGTAAGGGAGAATCTCAACCCATTCCTACCTCAGTATTTTTTCAGTTATCCGGGTGCTTACTCATGCCTTACGATTCAGTTCCGTGATCATAGTTCATGATCCCTGTATATGATAGAGAGTCACGTACTCTTCCAGTTCCAAGATAATGAGTTCTAGTTCATTTAAGTAGTCGGAATCACATTCCTTATGTTATGAACTCTAGTTGAGGTCATGCAACTCATGACGCATGTACTCACTCTTTATAGTGTGCTCGGTCCCGTATAAAAATCTTTTCATGCTTCAGGGTCTTATGTTTTAACCTTTTAGGGACCCTCCCTATGCAATGATAGTGGTGATGATGTAAATGTTCTTGTTGATAGAAGATCATAGTATGCTTGTTTAGATAAGGCCATAAGTATGAAGTAAGATTTGGGGCCAAGTCTTTGATACATTTGATGGTTAGTGGAAAAGTTTATGTGTGTATGTTTTAGGGTAGCGCGTGGGAGTTATATTGACAATAGTTTAGAAACTATGTGAAGTATGTATTTATGGGTGGTTGCCTTGAAGTTAACATGTGGTTATAAAATAGGCTTGAATGACGTTTTGGGTTTGTAGTGGAAGGTCGCAATATGCATTAGCGACTTCATATTAAGAGTTCAGAGTAGTCATTGAAGTGGTAAGGCATGTTATGCTTAGGATGTGATCTTTAAAAGAGGCATAGAAGGTGGCATCATATGGTTTAGAAAAATAGCGTGGTGTAGCATGTTGTATTTTTGTGACTTAGAGTTAGGCTTGATCGCGGTGTAAGTAATAAGCTATTTTAGACATTAGTAGAAAAAAAATAGTCAATGCTCATATGAGAATTTTAAGCTGAATTGAATGAATATGATATTTATAGGGAATAGTATAGTTAAGGGATATTCGAGAGGTGTGCTAAGCTTGAAAGTAAGAAGTTGTATTGCCAAAGATCTGGTAATTCTATCCTAATTTCGGAGTTATATGTCCATATTCCAGACTACAGAGTGGTGTCATTGTGATGATTCCTTAGTGGGTGTCTTGGGTAATCCATACCCAAGATTTGTGGCTCCCTATTATTGCTAAAACTTCCATAGAGAGAGTGTTGAAGAGAATACTCCAGTAAGTATGAAGGTCCAGTATAATTCAGTCTGTATAGTCAGTAAGTCAGTTTAACAAGCAGATTCACATGGCTTGTTTTCTCGTCTTTTCATTTGTTCATGCTACCTGAAATCTCATACATGCTACTATTCCAAGATAGAGTATACTAGTAATTGCGAGTACAGATCATTTCATGTGTCCTGCATTAGATTCAGATTCCAGAGGTTCAGTTATGATTCAATTCGTAGGTGCCATGTGCATCGCCTCAGTTCCCCGAGTATCTTAGTGAATTGAGTATTCATAGAGGGACATAGGATCCCAAGGGGGAGATACCTCATTCACTTGCATGCATAGATTCTTATTACAAGCCTCGCACCAGTTATCATTGCGTATTCAGTCATACATTCATACGTCAGTTCAGTCAGATATGCATGCATTAGAAATGCATGTACAATAGAAAAGTTCAGCTTATCAGTGTATTTAGTCCTGCGTTCATGAGAACAACTCAGTCACAGATCCATGCATCAGATATGCATGTTCATTATGAGAATCCAGCTTATGAATAGCTTCAGTCGTGTATTCCATGCATCAGATATGCACGTCTGGTATAAGAATTTAGAACATCAGTAGTTCCAGTCTTATAGTCATGTTTCAGATCAGTGTATTCTTTCTTAGAGAAACATATCATGTCCGCGTTATTCCATACCTCTAAGCTTCAATATGTTCCTACCTATCATTCGAGGATGAATGATCCCAAGGGGGAGATAATGTAACACCCCATATTTTTGGGCTAGAGTTTTGACCATCGTTTCTATGTATATAGACCTGAACTGAATTATTCATTATTAACATACGTGTGTTAATCACTCCTATCATAATGCCCCATAAAATTCTCGAGTCAATTTCATTTTTAGTGTTATGTTTGAGGGGCTAACAACTAGAATATTTTTCTAAGTGTAATGAGGACTTAGAGTCATTTTAGCTGGCAATCTTCGGGATACAACTTTTCAACCTTCCCGACATCCGTTTTTAGATTTTCAAGTTGCGTTACGTCGGTAAAGCTCATAGTACATCTAGAATAAGTTTCGGAATTCTTTAGAACGCATAAGGTTGCGTTTGGATTTCAAAACAGTAGCAAAATGCATAGCCTATTGCCTAGTTTTCAGCATTTCAGGGTCAACTTCAAATGATCATAACTCTGTGAATATAATGAACTGAGAGAACTGATATATATCAAATGAAATATATTTGAGTCTTGTTTCCAATGCAACTGGTTTCATTCAAATCCAACATCTGAGTAAGGAGTTATACCCGTTTTACTTCAGACTATCGGCTTGTCAACTGAGGGACAGTTTCGAATTTGTTTGTTTTCTTAGGGGCATTTTAGTCATTTCACCTCACCTAAATTTCATCTATAACACCAGATTTAGCCCCCAATTCATCAAAATATAATCCTTTTCTCAAATTTTCTCTCAAGAACACCCCTTAGGGTTTCAAAATAAAAACCCAAGCAACTCAAGATTCAACCGTGGGTTTTCAAAACAAATTGAAGATTTGGAATCCCCGCAATGTAGGCTTCAAGAAGAACCTAATATTTTCACATATAGAGGTACGTGGGGTTATCCTAAAAAAATCTCATGGGCTTAAAATTCATGTTTTCAAAATGGGGGTTTTGAAATTATGAATATGATTATGTTTTAAATGTTTTATGATATTGATTTGGTCTTTAGGCCTATTTCCGAAGTAATTTGATATATGATATACGTATATACATGTATTTTGAAAATATGTGAACTGGAGAGCATGACTTATACGAAATCCCTCTCTTGAGATGGTTTTGTTTTATATTTTTATATGATGTGAACTGTTTGAAATCATATTGACAAGCATGACATGAAATGTTTTGAACATTGTTATGATTTGGGCATGATTTTTGACTTGCCGTGAGAGGGTTGTTTATGTTGATATATGATGAATTTAATGGTTTCATGAAAGAATGAGATGATATTGATGGCTTGCAAGTCGGGTATGACGATACCCTACAGAATAAGATATGTGATTGAATTAAATGGAGTTGAATGCATTGATTTTTCATGAGATAGGTGGATGCCCGAAGAAGGCATTTGAGTGTAAGGGATCATCTTTGGAAACCATGTTTGCTGACATGGGGATTTGGTACCAGGATAAGTGATCTTGTGTACCTAACTTTATGTCATTCTCAAATTGGGACTATGGTTAGGAGCCCAGGCTAAGTGATCTTGGGCACTACTATACTTTATTGGGTCGGGACACCCTGCTGTGTGATCTTGTGTGTCTTTCCCTCATGTATACTCTAATCTCGGCGGCAACCGAGGTTTGATAGTTGGGGTAAATTATGTAGGGTATTCCACCTAGCTCAGCTACATAGCATTGTTGTTGAAAAACTATTGCCTTATGCCCATGTGTTTTCAAATGATTTGATATGAAACTGTTTTATAATAGCTCTCACCTATATTTGGTAAAAATATTATAGTTTGTTTGATTTCTCTGCGTACCAGTACTTTTTATTGACCCCCTTCCCTCCCAAGTTTGGAGGCACGGTCTAGGGGTCCAGATAACCAGTAGATCTCTTCCGACAGATTTGCAGAATCAAGTGGTGAGCCTTCTATATTTCGAAAGTCCTGATGTCTGTCAGTTCGTTTATTATTTAGTAGTTTTGGGTCTACTGGGGGACTTGTCCCAGTTTTCAAACGGTAATTTATTTTAGTCATGTAGTAGATATTTCGCAGATGGTTGTTCAGATGTTGATAGATGTTGTGGGATATTAATTTCCTCTTTATTGATTTTTCATTTGATTTATGACCATGTTTCTATAATATTGTGTATCTTCAGCATTTCTTATTATCATATGAATTATGTGCATGATTACTAGATAGATAGGGGTGTTTTAGGCCTTCATGGTTGAGAATGCTCGTCACGGTTAGGGCCCCGATTTGGGTCGTGACAATAAAGAAGAGAGAAAAGAGATAAAAAAAAAGGAAACAACAAAGATAATTGAGAATAAAGAATAAAGAAGAGCGATGAGTTGAGTCTATACTACGTTATGGCTGAAGGAGAGAGAGTTCTAGAAATGAGGGGTTTTAAATATTCATTAATAACTTTCGAGGGACACAAGGAGACGGTGACATTGAAAAGACCAGATAAGACTGCTCACTCAAGAGATTTTTGAGTTATCCAAGTAGTACCGAGTAATATTTTTTACCGCCTTAGTATTTTGACTATTTTATCTCGGACAGGAAATACCTAAATTGCATTATAAAAAAGGATCTTAAAATATTGAAGTGCAACAGATGACTTAATCTGTTTGATAGTTTACACCAGATTCGTGATCTGTCGATATAAATGACATAATTTGTTTGATAGTTTACAATAGATGCATAATATGTTGCAACAGATTACCTAATCTGTTTGATTTGATCCAACAGAAAAAACATTTGTTGCAACAGGTTGAACATTTGTTTATATATAATTTCAATTGATTTCATATGTTAGACTAATACCTTAATTGAATGTGAGTTCTCATAGGGTCAAATACAACTTTAATTGAGTCTTTTGGCAATTGCATGATGAGACGGTATTGCGTTCCTCCCAACTAGAGTGGTCGATCGATCACTCTGAGCCGAACCGATTCTTACTACTTCATATGTTAGAATTGATTAATCTAGGACTAGGGTATTAATACCTTAATTAAATAATCTGGGACTAGGGGTGAGTTTTCATAGGTCAACTACAACTTCAATGGAGTCTTTTGGCAATTGCATGATGAGATGGTACTGTGTTTCTCCCGGCCAGAGTCGTCGATCGATAACTCTGAGTCGAACCGATTATTACTACCTCATATGTTAGACTTGATTAATCTAGGACTAGGGTACTAATACCCTAATTGAATAATTTGGGACTAAGGGTGAGTTCTCATAGGGTCAACTAAAACTTCAATTGAGTCTTTTGGCAATTGCATGATGAGATGGTACTGCGCTCCTCCCGACCAGAGTTGTCGATCGATAACTCTGAGTCAAACCGATTCTTACTACCTCTTATGTTAGACTTGATTAATCTAGGACTAGGGTTCTAATACCCTAATTAAATAATTTGGGACTAGGGGTAAGTTCTCATAGGGTCAACTAAAACTTCAATTGAGTCTTTTGGCAATTGCATAATGAGATGGTACCACGTTCCTCCCGACAAGAGTTGTCGATCGATCACTCTGAGCTGAAGTGGTTCTTACTACCTCATATGTTCAACTAATACCTTAATTGATTAATCTAGGACTAGGGATGAGTTCTCATAATGTCAACTACAATAAATGACAGTGCCTATTTGATAATTTACAACAGATGGGTAATCTATTGCAACATATGACTTAATCCATTTGATAATTTACAACAGATGGGTAATCTGTCACAACAGATGACTTAATTTGTTTGATAGTTTACATCAGATTTGTGATCTATCGCAAAAAATGATGTAATCTCTTTGATAGTTTACAACAGATTCATAATATGTTGCAACAGATAACATAATCTGTTTGATTTGATCCAACAGAAAATACATCTGTTGCAACAGGTTGAAGATTTGCTTATATATAATTCAATTGATTTCATATGTTAGACTAATACCTTAGTTGAATGTGAGTTCTCATAGGATCAACTACAACTTCAATTGAGTCTTTTGACAATTGCATGATGAGGCGGTACTGCTTTCCTCCCGACCAAAGTCGCCGATCGATAACTCTGAGCCAAACCAATTCTTACTACCTCATATATTAGACTAATACCTTAATTGAATAATCTAGGACTAGGGTACTAATACCTTGATTGAATAATCTGGGACTAGGGGTAACTTCTCATAGGGTAAACTATTGATTAATCTAGGACTAGGGGTGAGTTCTCATAGGGTCAGCCACAATAGATGACAACACCTATTTGATAATTTACAACATATGGGTAATCTGTTATGACATATGACAATCTATTTGATAATTTACAACAGATAGGTCATTTGCTGCAATAGATGACTTAATCTATTTGATAATTTACAATAGATTCGTAATCTGTTATTACCTAATCTGATTGATAATTTACAACAGATGAGAAATCTGACGCAACATGCTAAACCTTTTTTCTTTACAATTTCAATTAAGTTCATATGTTAGACTAATAGTACCTAAATTGATTAATCTAGGACTAGGGGTGAGTTTCCATAGGGTCAACTAGAGTACTCAGTCAACTACAACTTCAATTATTTTTATATAAATTTCAATTGAATTACCCTTTTGGCAATTGCATGATGAGTGGGTTAAAAATTACGCATATATTTTATGATTTTAAAAATAATTAAGATCAATTCAGACCAAATTAACATTTTCAAAACTACTTGTTATTCTTTTCCAAAATAAAAATCAACCCATACAAAACGTTTCATCATTTCAAATCTCGAGGTCTCGCTCTTTCTCTCTCATTCTCACTCAACAATATAGTACAGACAACAACTACTCAATAAATTTTCTCAACCCTCCACGACATATCGCTTTTCTTCTCATTTTTAACCATATAGGTGTTATTTTCAACTTCATTCTTGCATTTTCAACTTCATTCTTGCATGTATCAGTCATATAGAGAAGAGCTCTATATTTGTTATTTTTTTCTAAAAAATAAGGGCTTTTAAGTTAATGATGAAAAATAAAACTTTTAATTGTATTATCTTCGAGAATGGATTTACAATTTTGAGTTTTGATGGTAAAATCGTAGGAAGAACTCGAGAAATCCCTAATTTCCATCGCAGTGTTCCGTTGACTATCGTGGTATTTTTGGATGGTATTTGTGGTGTTGGTGGTGGTATTGGTGGTGGTGGTGGTGGTGGTGGTGGTGGTGGTGTTTGTGTTCATCGTGGTGGCACTGGTGGTGGCATTGGTTGGTGGTGTTTTTGGTGGTTGTCGGTGATGTCGGTATTCATGGTGTTTGTTTGTTTGTTGGCATTGGTTGGGGGTGTTTGTGGTGGTGGCTGTTGGTGTGTCGGTATTTGTGGTGTTTGTAATGTATTTCTTAAAATCAATGCATACATCAATTGTAATGTAATTTTTGTTTTTCTTGGTCTGTAGGTAAAACATGTCTCCCAAAAGAAAAGAAAGTGAATGTGGATCAACGTCTGACCACTCAAAAAAAAGCTACTAGTACAGAGAGATTTGGAGGAGCTTCCTGAACAATCTCAGTTAGGGAAAACTGAAGCTGAGGAGAGATGTGAAAACAATGTTGAGGGAGGTAGACAAAGGTCCGTCGATGGTGATGAAGAAAATGAAAGTGAGAAAGAGGATGAATTGGAGAGTGAGAAAGAGAAAAACGATGATCATCAACATGATGATAATGGATCACTGATGGGGCGTGAATTAATATCGACATCCCAGCATGATCCTATCAAAACTTTTAGTATTGACAAGTTTCAAGTTCCGATGCCAATAAATGACCCAGAAGGAAAACAACTAACTGGTCAAATTGTACTTTAATGTCAGATGGGGAAAATTTTTTAACAGTTTATGAAAATTATGAAGAACGAAAACATAGGCGGACTTTTTAAGAAGAGCTTCTTTGGATGCTTTCTTAAGCTTCCTAAAGACCCCTCTACTCTTATCTATTTCCCTATGACGATGGTATATGGTCTTCTCAAGCGCAGGATCAAGTAAGCAGGGGATCATAAAGATCCGGAGGAGGGGGGGCAAAAAGAATATGGATGAAATCTGGATCAACTACTGTGGAATGCCCATTTATTTTGGCTTGCAAGAGTTTGCCATAGTGATGGGCTTGAGATGCCATCGTCCAGAAGGACCACCACCCCGCAAAAGATCAAAGGCAAGGAAATGCAAGGAAAAAATAGATGGGTTATTTGACATTGCTCGACGTGGCTACAAAGCATCGGATTTGTTGAAAGATCTCGAGGATAAAACCATACCAGAGAAGTACAGGGAGCAATTGTGCTTAGTTTGGGTTTCCCATTCGGTTATATTGGCAAGAGATGTCAGCAAGGTCATATAAGATGATTTGTTGGCGCGTGCTGATGATTTTGATAAATTTAACAATTATCCCTGGGAATATAACAACTTCTACTTGACTGTTCAATATTTACTGAAAAAGTTATCCTCAGGGACGACCACATTATACGGCTTTCCTTGGGCTTTCATGGTAAAATTAATTAGTAATTTTACTCATCCATTAATTTATATTGAATATAGTTTTTATGACTTTTTTTTGCTTGCTTTCTGTTTACATTTTTTAGGCTTGGGCATTTGAAGCCACTCCTCCCCTCCGAAAGCAGTTAATGGATTACACGGATGAGGTTTCTCATCCAAGGATGTTTAGGTGGTTGGCTGCAAAGTGCAACACCAATATTAAGGACGTTGATCTCTTTAACCCTCCAGATGATGCAGTATGTCTTCTTCAAGTAAAATAATTCTACTCAAAGATAAGAAAGATATTGAACAAATGTTATATTTGGTGCAACATATGTTATATCTAATGCACCAGATGGGACATCTGTTGATACAGGGTATATCTTGCATCAAATTACCCATCTGTTGCTTTGGTTCTCTGAAACTGACTCCTAAAAGATTAACCATCTACTGCAAACAATGCAACAAATGTGCAATTTGATAACATATTGTTCATCTTTTGCAACGTACAGATTATCTGTTGCATAACAGATTACCCATCTTGTGCAACCGTTGCAACATATGATTGATATTTTGCATCAGATTATCCATGTGTTTTTCTATTTATCTGAACCAGACTCAAACGGATTTTAACCATATACTGCAAACTATGCAACAGATGGGTGTGTTTTTTAAAATGTAGCCCAACTGTGAAAATTATTATATTATATGATTTAAATGCATCTGTCTTTTTTTTTCTTTTTTATAGGTTGTGCATCCATAGATCGTACCTACTGAGGAGGAGTCGATGATGACTTCTTATATTACTCTAGGTCATGTTGAAACTATAGCAGACCCAACAGTGGAGTTAATAAAGAAGGAATTGGCTGGAGCAACAGTCATAAGAAGAGCAGTTTGGCAAGGTCAGCCTAATGTTAAGGCTCTTTAGGACCAACCTTTTACTAAGGCAGATCCCGGTGCTTCGTCTGGTGGAGTTGTTAGTGAAAGGCATACTAATGCTACTACCACTCGTGATGATGAACATATTGATGCTCAAGAAAGAATAAATATGTTTGAAAATACCCCTTTTCGCCCTTACATAGGTCCCGCTCACCCCTCTTCACCCTCGTGTTCTCATTGCGAATGCGAAGAGTGCCAGGACAGACAGAATAAACTCTTTGAAAAAGTAGAGGCTATCTCTAAAGCTATCAAGGAATTCAAATCCAAGAGGTGTGTTATACCATCCAAGAAGGTGAGGGAGCGCACACTCCTACAGTATTGGTTAGGAGAAAGAAAAGAGCAATTAGAGACGTACTCTCCAATCAGAAATCAAAAGAAATTATAATTCCCCCCTCTCTAAAAGCTGTTAAAGTGCAGGGGTCATTCAAGAAGGTGGACATATACACAAAACTTGGTGCCGAAGAGAA
The DNA here is from genome assembly GCA_030864225.1 of Capsicum baccatum var. pendulum. Classification (NCBI taxonomy): domain Eukaryota; kingdom Viridiplantae; phylum Streptophyta; class Magnoliopsida; order Solanales; family Solanaceae; genus Capsicum; species Capsicum baccatum. Next base: position 240,987,624 of record CM061553.1, read on the forward strand.
AAAGGATCTGCGGCAGGCCAAGAATGCTAAGCCAGGTGCACCAGATTACCCCAAGCCTCCCTTTTCCCCAAAAGACTTCCAGACTATGACTGATATGTGTATGCCGTACGAGGACAAGGCAAGTTTACTTTTATTAACCTAGCCCTTATAATGTACCCCATGAAGAAGAAGCTACGCAACAGATTTCACATCTGTTGCAACAGCTGGGTATACTGGTGCAACTGGTAGTGGTTCTGTTGCAACTTATTATCCATCTGTTGAATAAATTCCGTTGGATGGATCCTATGCAAAAGATGGACCATTCGTTGCATCTTTACTATTACTAACCTATTTAAAAATTGACTTCTTATCTCACAGCATGTTGACATAATTCTCTGTCTCATGAGTAAAAGGCAATTAACGTATCGAAAAGCTTTTGACGTTGTTGATAGGATAATGGACCTCGACTTCTGAGAGAAGCTCAAGGATAGGTATGATTAACTCAACGGGGAGGCGTTAGCCCTTGGCGTGGGACTTAATTTTCTAGTTCCTGTGTTGGTCTTGGATGAAGAAGAAATAATAAAATATGTTAGAGGGGACAGGCCAAATCCACACGGCAAGAGCTGGACCGAGGCAAAATGGATTCTTGCAGTCATTAGCGTGAACGGAATGCAGATATACTACACGAAGAGGGAAAAATCAATGTTTATGACTCTAACATACCTCTTGTCAATGATTTCGATCTTTTTCTCCTCGTGGAGCCACTGATGTTCTGTTGCCCACATTGTTGAGAGAGAGTAAACTAATGAATCATTTGACAAAGGAAGAGTTCATGAAGAAATCATGGGATTTTGAAGGTCGAAATAAGGGAATGATCCTTCCAAAATATGATGCCGCTAAAGCGAGTGGCTCACACGCTCTTGAACACATCAAATGTTTGTTGACCGGCACAGAAATGGCCGAGCCAATGACTTTTCTATGTGACAATGCTGTGGCAAACCTGCAAGAGGTATAGCGTGAACGGAATGCAGATATACTACACGAAGAGGGAAAAATCAATGTTTATGACTCTAACATACCTCTTGTCAATGATTTCGATCTTTTTCTCCTCGTGGAGCCACTGATGTTCTGTTGCCCACATTGTTGAGAGAGAGTAAACTAATGAATCATTTGACAAAGGAAGAGTTCATGAAGAAATCATGGGATTTTGAAGGTCGAAATAAGGGAATGATCCTTCCAAAATATGATGCCGCTAAAGCGAGTGGCTCACACGCTCTTGAACACATCAAATGTTTGTTGACCGGCACAGAAATGGCCGAGCCAATGACTTTTCTATGTGACAATGCTGTGGCAAACCTGCAAGAGGTATGGGCTTATAGGGTACTAACTAGACGCTTGAAGCCTGTGTATATAGAAGAGCCTGTGAAATAGAAATTTTTAATTTCAAGTCACCCTTCACTTTATTACATGTACATGTAGTGGCAATAATTTTTTTCTGATGAAAGTTGAGTTTTTTATAATGCAATAGATTAGATTGTCAATTTGTTGTAAAATATATTTAATCCGTTCTTGCAGATAGTTTATCTGTTGCAATAGGTTGGTCATCTGTTGTATTATGCTGATGTTATTTCTATGAATAATCTAATAATCTAAGTCTAATCTATTGCAACAGTGGGAAGACCTATTTGATAATTTCCAACAGATGACCTAAATTTTACAACATATGCCTAAATCTTTTTGATATTATCCAATAGTTACGCTTGAATATCCATGTGCTCGACAACAACAAACCAAACCAGTAGCAAATACACACACCACCATGAAAATTTCATAAATTAGGCTTGAATATCCATGTGCCCAACAACACCAAACCAGTAGCAATAACGGCAACAATGTAGTATCTTCTTGCTCAATTTTGTTTCTCTTCAGAAGCCTTGATTTTGTTCAACAAACCCCAGATTGCATGATTTGCTTGTGAAGGATGTCGTCTTCATACCAATCAAAGTAATCGCATCCACCCAATATCTATAAAAAAGAGAACACAATTACAAAATAATTACAAGTCAATAATTAATCAACTAATTAAATAAAAAAAATATTACCTTTGAAATATTACAGGTAAAAAACCTACGACCCAGATTTTGTTGAGTCCAAAAATTCTTTAACAGAGCTTCATGGCCGCACTTACAATATTGAAAATCTTTTATCACAAAAAAAGTGGAAGATGCGGTCGACATTGTCAAGCTCAGTTGGAAAAAATGAAAGAAATAATTTGAAAAATTTGGATAGATAAAAGAAGGTGACGATGAAGAAGAAGATTTGGAAATTTAGGGTTAAATTTTAGGAGTAAGATGAATATATAAGACAATGGGGGGGGGGGGGATGACCGTTGGGGGCCAAGTGACGGCAAGTCAACGAAATGTGCCAGACTGACACATTTGATGCCTATTTTATTTTACGTGTTTAAAATGAACACTTTCTACTTGATGCCTATTTTATTTTAGGTGTTTGAACTGAACACCGTCAATGGGTTCCACCTTTTTTATTTCAATTCAATTCACTTTAAACTTTTTACACGTAGTGGTAATTTTTTTATGTCCAACAAAAGTTGAATTTTATAATGCAATAAATTCTCCATCCGTTGTAACAGTTATTCTACCTGTTCTGACATATAGTTTATCTGTTACAATAGGTTGGTCATCTGTTGCATTGTCTCGATGTTTTTATCTAAAGTCCTTTACCTTTTAATGCTTCTATAAATTTTTTATTTTTGAAGCTTGGACCAACAATGGACACCAGGTCATCACGATCATACGACTTGCCTTTGCCTTTTTAGGGTATGTGGGGTGCTTTTTTTGGGGTTAGAATAGGTATAACTTGAGAAAGAGGATAACATTTTAATCCAGTAACAATGGCAAACTCCTTCCAACCAAAACAAACCGGCATGCCATAGTAATTTATCCACACCTCATCCATCTTATCTTTGTTTTCATACATAAACCTATGCTTGACAAGTTCATATACCATTTTCATTTAGAAACGAGCATTGTTGTCCTCCGACAAATCAAGAAATTTCCCAAAGCATTTATCCTTGAAATAAGCATCCAATTTTTGTTGTCAAAGTATTTTTATAAAGGCGTCGAAAGATTTTCCTATGGCTGACTTAACCATGAATTCACTTGTTAAATCTGCGGCCCCATCGCACTGCATTCTCACAGGATAACGATCAATGCTGAAGGCTTTGACCAACTCTTTGATGGAAGGGCTATTAGCCTCTGCATCATCACTTTTGAAATATTCCTCCTCGCTGTGTTCATCATATTCTGCTCCCGATTGAGATAACACTTGTAAGGAAAGCTCATACAGTGGTGAATGTAGACTAGCTGCTTCACTTGTTCCTTTACTTGGACTTGATTTGGATTCTGTTCTTTTGGGAACTATATTATCTAAAATTAACAGGAACATAAAATAATATATTATTGTTGACTAATGCTTTGTTAAAAAGGGATAACTGTAAATCAAACAAGTAAAACAGTAAAATAACAGTTGCAATAGATCACTAATCTATTGCACCAGGTAGTATATCTGTTGTAGCATATAACCAAACTGTTGCAGCGGATGGGTAATCTGTTGCAATAATACAAAACATATCACTCATCTTTTAAGATGGATGAATAGTCTATGCAACATATCACCCAACTGTTGTGACATCATCTGTTGCAACATATGAGTGATTTGTTGGAACAGTTAAATAATTTGTAGCAACGACTGAGTAATATGTTACGATAATACAAAATATATCACTCATCTGTTGAGAAAGATGAATGGTTTACGCAACAGATCACACATCTATTGCAACATATGAGTGATCTATTAGAGAAGTTAACTAACCTGCAGCAACAGATAAGTAATCTGTTGCGATAATACAAAATATATCACTCATCTATTGAGAAAGATGAATGGTCTGTGCAACAGGTCATACATCTGTTACAAGACATGAGTGATCTGTTAGAACAGTTATCAACGGTCAATATTATTTAGATTTCTTCCAACATAGGGTCTTCTATGGCGGAAGATGAATGATCAATTGGAAAAATCAAGTCTTGGATATTTCCTGTAGGAAGAGTTGATATGATTTTATCCAATAGAAAGTTCATCTATTACATCAGATCATTAATCTGATGGTTCTTCCATTGCACCAGATGGTTAATTAGTTGCATCAGATTTTATATCCGATTCTTAATCTGTTGCAATATATGGTAAAGCT